>VHZZ01009854.1:50430-63541 GCA_009801015.1 Silene noctiflora | reverse complement strand
TGAATTCTTATTTTGGTTATGCAGTTGACTGACCCCATTTTATGTTTTCAAAACTATGGTGATCCATTCGGGGATGGTGAGCAGTTGGCTTAACAAGTTATTGTTGTTGATGTAGCTTGAGGGGATTGGACAGAGCTGAGTCACCACCAGTTTTGTAGTTTAGCTTCCGCCGGTTTAGTTTTATCACTTTATGTTACAGTTATCTTTTTCGGAGTTAAGACTTGTATTTTCTTTAAGACTTGTAATTTGTTTCATTATGGTTTCTATGATGTACACTACCACGGGTAACCGAGATGGTAGCACTCTTATACCTTGAGGTAGTCCTTGATAAGATACCTTGGGGTATGGGGTGTTACAGTATGTGACTGATTTGGATTATGGGAATGAGATATTGGCGGTAAGATTTGAGAAGGGATTGTCCACAACAATCAAGAAGAGGTTGGCTGCTGGTACACCAACGATTGTGGATGAGGTCTACCAGAGGGCAGGGCATGCTGAGAGGATTGTGGAAAATGCTGCGAGAAGAAAAGAAGGAGAAGGGTTAGAAGCGGAAGTCTGAGACAACCAGTGAGGCAGAAGGAGGAAACAAGAGACAAAACAATAATCCATATAAGAACTACGCATCTGGTGGTGGCACATCCTTTCGTGGAGGGTTCAGCCGCGGTGGTGGTCGAGTTAATTCGGGACCCAACTCGTTGAGTGGAGTGATTTCTTTCAGGTGTGAGATGTTAAGACACAAAGCTATCACTTGTAGGGTGAATGTGAGAAACCAAGGTGGAGGATACGGAGGTGGAAATGAAGGAGGAGGCTTCCGTACACCTGCGCCAAGCTATGGAAGTAACTAGATGAGTTACAATAATTACAACAATCAAAATCGCTTCAGCAACTACACCAACCCGGGCAATAGTAATGACAACAGTAATGGATCATATCAAAGGTTGAATAACAATGGGAATCAGCAGAGTGGAGCTAGGAGTGTGGTTGCATCAGCTACTACAGTTCAGGGAGGAGCCAAGAATAGTGAAAAGCTATTTATGATGGAAAAGAGGTTGCTGAGGGTGATGCTCACGTCGTTACGGGTACCTTTCTTGTCAACTCTAAACCTACCTTCGTTTTATTTGATTCTAGAGCAATGAATTCCTTTATATCTAGTGAACATGCTAGGGTGTTAAAGCTTGACCAATTTAATGTTATAAATGATATGGTAGACATACCCTCTGAAGAATCTATACCCTGTAGTCGTGTATATCAAGACATAACTGTTAAGGTTGGGGAAGTTGTTTTTCTTACCGACTTGATTGAATTTCCTTTGGGAGGTTTCGAGGTGATTTTAGGAATGGACTGGTTGGGTAAGTATAGAGCGTTCACAGATTGTTACAAAAAGAAAGTTACCTTGAGGGGACCCAAGGGAGTAAGGTTATCGTATAAGAGATTTGTGGTTAATCCTAAGGTAAAACTTATATCTACAGTTACCCTGAAGTCTTGTTTGAGGAAAGGAGGACAGTTTATTTTGTGTCGTGTAAGGGATACCAGAGTAAATGAGGGAACGACGGCTAGTATACCCGTTGTAGAGGACTTTCAGGATGTCTTTCCAGAGGAAATTCCAGGATTACTACCCCAGAGGGACATAGATTTTGGCATTGATTTGATACCTAGAGCGGGACCAATTTCTAAGGCACCTTATAGGATGGGACCTATGGAGTTTGAGGAGTCGAAGAAGAAATTGGAGGAATTGTTGGAAAAGGGATACATTATACCTAGTGTATCGCCTTGGGGAGCTTCAGTGTTGTTTGTTAAAAAGAAGGATGGCAGCATGGGGTTCTGCATTGATTATAGAAAGCTGAACAATGTGACTATTAAGAATCGATATCCGTTACCCAGAATTGATGATCTCTTCGATCTGTTGAGTGGAGCTGGAGTATTTTCTAAGATTGACTTGAGGTCAGGTTATCACCAATTGAGGATTAAGGAAGAAGATACCCCTAAGACTGCATTTAGGACTAGATACGGACACTACAAGTTTGTTGTTATGCCATTTGGGATGACTAATGCACCTGCGGTCTTCATGGACTTAATGAACCTAGTGTTTAGTCCCTATCTGGATCAATTTATAGTTGTCTTTATCGATGATATCCTGGTGTCTTCTAAGGATAAAGAGGAGCATGAGAAACATTTGAGATTGGTGTTGCAGACCTTGAGGGAGAATAACTTATATGCTAAGCTGAGTAAGTGTGAATTTTGGTTGGAGAAAGTAGCTTTCTTAGGACACGTGGTGTCTAAGGACGGAGTATATGTGGACCCTGGAAAGATAGAAGCTGTTTCTAAGTGGGAGAGACGAAAGAATGTTGGAGACATTCGAAACTTTCTGGGACTGGATGGCTACTACCGGAGGTTTGTGAAGGACTTTTCTAAGATAGCTAAGTCATTAACTACATTAATGAGGAAGGAGAACAAGTTTACATGGGATGAGAATTGTGAGACGACATTCCTAACTTTAAAAGAACGTCTGACCACAACTCTTGTTTTAGCTTTACCGGAAGGGAGTGATAATTTCGAGGTCTATACCAATGCATCTAAGAATGGATTGGGGTGCGTGTTAATGCAGAATGGAAAGGTTATAGCTTATGCGTCGAGGCTGTTGAAACCGCATGAAGAGAATTACCCTACTCATGATTTGGAGTTGGGAGCTGTAGTGTTTGCTCTGAAGTTGTGGCGACATTACCTATATCGAGCAACCTTTAAGGTGTTTTCTGATCACAAGAGTCTTAAGTATATTTACACCCAAAAGGAGTTGAACATGCGGCAGAGAAGGTGGATCGAGCTGATTGGAGACTATGATACAAAGATAGTATACCACAAGGGAAAAACAAATGTGGTCGCAGATGCACTAAGTAGGAAGTATGTTCATGCTTTATGCACTGCAATGTCAAAAGTGAAGTTACGTGAAGAGATGGAGAATTTGGGAATTTGTATGATAAGGAAAGGGGATACAATTGGAGATTTGACCATAGAAATGGAGTTATATGCTGAGATCAAGGAAAAACAGAAAGAGGACCAAAGGGTAATGAAATGGATTTCGGCCGTAGGCAGTGTCGTAGAGACACGGTTTTCTGTGGCTGAAGATGGAAGTCTAAGATTTGATAGTTGATGGTGTGTGCCAAGTGATGAGGAGTTAAAGAGAAAGATTATGTCTGAAGCTCATTCTACTTCATATTCCGTGCATCCTGGAGGAGATAAGTTGTACAAAGATTTAAAGAAGACTTTCTGGTGGCCTAAGATGAAGAAGGAAGTTGTGAGTTTGTTGCTAGGTGTTTAGTGTGTCAAAGGGTGAAAGTAGAGCATAAGAGGCCTCAAGGGAAGGTCCAGTCATTGGATATACCTGAGTGGAGGTGGGAGAGCATTTTCATGGATTTCATCATGGGATTAGCTAAAACTAAGAAAAGGAATAACATGATTTGGGTGATAGTGGATCGTTTGACTAAGTCTGCACACTTTACCCCTATGATAGATACTTGGAGTAAGGCTGAGTTGGCTAAGGTGTATGTAAAGAATGTGGTGAAGCTTCACGGAATACCAAAGGACATTGTTTCTGATCGTGATGCAAGATTTATATCTAAGTTTTGGAAGGAGTTGCAAGCATTGATGGGAACTCAATTGAAAATGAGTACCGCATTTCATTCAGCTACTGATAGTCAGACGAAGAAGACTATTCAGACACTGGAGGATATGTTGAGAGCTTGTGTGATGGAGTTTGGAGGATCATGGGAGGAGATATTGGATTTGATAGAGTTTTCATACAATAATCATGCTAGCATTGGTATGACACCTTTTGAGGCACTGTATGGGAGAAAATATCGGAGTCCAATATGTTGGGATGACAGATCAAATGCTGTAGTGTTGGGAGTTGGGACCTGATATGATACAAGAAATGGTAGAGCAAGTCCATGTTATTCGTCAAAAGATGAAAGCTGCACATGATAAACAGAAGAGCTATGCCGACTTGAAGAGGAGCAAGATAGAGTTCGCCGTAGGAGATAAGGTGTTGTTTAAGGTATCACCAATGAAGGGGGTGATGAGATCTGGGAAAACAGGGAAGCCGAGTCAGAAGTATATTGCCGTATGATATTTTGGATAGGGTCGGAGAGGTAGCTTATCATTTGGCTTTACCTCCAGCTTTGGGCCGCGTTCATAATGTATTCCATGTTTCCCGGTTAAGAAAGTACGTGAGTGATCCTTCTCATGTGTTAGAGGATGAGCATATTGAGATGGATGAGCAGTTGTCTTACGTGGAGATGCCTAAGGAGATTTTGGATAGGAAAGGGAGAAGGACTCATAATGGTGAGAATGTCTTGGTAAAGGTTTTATGGACTAATCATAATGTAGAGGAAGCTACTTGGGAAGCTGGGGTAGCTATGAGAGAGCAGTATCTTAGTTTGTTTGATTAGGTGAGTTGGTTACGGCATAACCTTTTTCTTAGTTGGGGAGGATTGTAAACTCTTTCCAGTTTTGTGAGTTTTGTTTGGTTTTATGATCTATGCTTGTTGTCTTAAGTGCGTTAGTTTGGAGTACTCGGGGTGAACTTCGGGACGAAGTTTTTTTAATGTGGGAAGACTGTAATACCCCGTATTTTTGAGTCTTGGTCAATGGTCAGTCAACGATTGTTTTCATAAAATATCTTCTTTTATAATTATACTGTTTGTAAGACGGAATAATAATAATTTAATAATAATGATAATAGTAATACCAAGATAATATTTAGTAATAATAATAAATAATAGTTAGTAATTATATTAATATAATAATATTAGATAATAATAAAAGAGGATTTCTAATTCTTATCAGTTTTCTATTAAGTTATATTCTACCATTATATAAGCAAACAAACCCTCCCATAAATATCTTATTTCACATAGAATTCATAGGCAGGATAAGGAGAGGAAAAGTAAGGGTTTTCTATATCTCTACAATTTGCCTCAAGGTGAGTTTTATAAATCATCTTATAAATTAATCGTCTTTTAATTATTAAATATAAACGTCGTCGTTGACCACCGTAGACCTACCCCTTGACCGTACCTGTGATCGTGACCTAGCCTAGGATGCTGTGACCTTTCCTTGACCGTCGTTGACCGGTGTAGGGGGTGGTGGTTGTCGGTTTATGTGTGTTTGTGTCGCGTGTTTAAGACACGAGTTGTGTCATGTATGTGGGTTGTCGTGCTTGAGGTTGGGTTGGCGGTGTTGCTGGGGTGTAGGCGTCTGTCGTGGTGGCGTTAGGGTGGTGAAAGGTGGAAGCTTGCGTGTGAGAGGCCAGAGTTGCGCGAGAAGAGGTGTTTGCGTTGTTGGTTGTTGTCGTCGGGTATGAGGGTGTCAGTGGGTCCATTGTGGTCGTCGTGTTTTGGCCGTGCCACTATTTTGGCCGTGCCACTGGTGACACCACTGTGGGTCAAGAGAGACCACGGTGGAGTTGCTGGTGGTTTTTGTGATTGGAGGTGTGTTTGTTGAGCGTGGTGTCCAGGTAGATTAGGACAAGTGTTGTGGGACATGAGGGGTCGTGCGTGGTGGTTCGTGTAGTGGTTGTTGCTGGTGGCAGTTGGGTGGTCGCATTGCTGGTGAGAGGCTAGTGTGAGGTGGTGTATGACGGTGGTGAAAGTGTTGTGAGGGACACGTTTGTAAACCGTGTGTGTGAGTGTGTTTGTGAGGTTTTGTGTCGGGTTTTTGAGTCCGGTTTTAGTTTATTTATTTTACGTAATTAGTTATAATTAATTAATTATAATTAGGGAGATTAGTAATTTGTATTCATCGTTTCGTAATTATTTAATTAGTAATTAAGCGAGATTATTTTAGATTATAATTATTGTAATTATATTGTTTAGGTAACGGTTTTGTTGAGGAGTACTTTTAATTGAAATTGTTGTGTGTATTGGATTTGCTGAAAGGTAGGATATCTACTCAACTGTTTGCATTATTATTGATGAGGCATATGAATATATATATATATATATATATATATATATAATTGATTGAGTTATTATTGAAAATGCGTATCATTGACGTATTAATTATTAAGGATGCCCCAACTTCGTGTCTGGGATGAATATTGTGATTGTTACATTATTATTTATTGCATTCATATTGCACTTGCATTGGATTCTCCAGGCTGGTTCTGCAGGACTTGTCTCTCGGATGATTGAATACCTCAACTTTGGTTGGGATGAGTATACCCCGGGCCAGGGATTGACGGGATGAACGAGAGTTTCGGTTTATGAGCTCAACTGCATTCATGGCATACTGCATTACATATCATATTAGATTATAGCATCTTGCATTGCATTCATGTCATTTGTGTGTTTGTTATTGTTGTTTATTTATCCTACTCAACCATTGGTTGTCGTGTGTTTGTCTCTGTGTCAAAAATAAAATGATGCCTGCTTTAATTGATGGCGTCCTGTTACGAACCAATTAATATTTCCGGTTAATTGGGGAGCAGATTGATAACTGGTTTGAGTTAGCTGTCTTGGGAATAAAGGGAGCTGCATGAAGAGCCGGTCTGACTTAGAGTTTAGATCACATAGCTTTCCGATGATATTTAGTTATGGTTAGTTTTACTTTTCTGCTGCGAGATACTTCAGTTTTAAGAAGGATGTTGTAATAAGTTTGATATTCACTAAATTTGTTTAAATTATTTTGGTTTGTTTATCTTTGTTATTCAGTACCTCGGATCTCCGAGATGGTATCTGTCTTATTTATTTGGGAATGTCTTGCTAAAGGCTCCTAAATAAATGGGGGTGTTACAAATCTGCCTCACCTATATTTCTTAATGTTACCTTCTTAAAGGACTAATGTATTCTGTTGGGATATAGGAAAATGAAGGAGGTGGAGGGACATGGGTCACCAGCTTTCCTACACTATGTCCTTTAGCACTTATCGACAGCTTAAAGGAAGGACGTCGAAGAAATTGGTTTCGGAGGGCTGTTGGAGCTCAACGCCTCTGAGTTTATTCATACCATAGTTGATTAGTTATTGGACCGTTATGATAAACATACAAGTCTGTTCTTATTTAATAAGTTTGTCCATTTCGGAGTCAGTAAACATGATGTTTATGATGTGTTCATGTTACCGTGCATTGGTCCGGATGTGCCGACGGTAACGGACGACAAAGAGTTGGTTCACTTTTGGAGGGAGAAGTTCCATGCTTTGCCAGACAAAGATGTAACTTTGGAGAAAGTTAAGGTTGAATTGCTGAAATTAGTAAGTGGCGGATCAGATTTCAAGAAATTGTTTGTAGTGTTTGCGATGGGAACCCTCCTGGTTCCAATAGTGCACGGACGTATTGACGTGGGGTTGATAGAGGTGGTGGAGGATGTAGCCGCCATTCTTAACATAGACTGGTGCTCCTACGCGCTTAATCGTTTTGACTATGTCGTGAATTCATGAAAGAACAACAATAGCAAAAGTATGTGGGGCTGCCTAATGTTCTTCCAGATGCTCTACTTTCACCGTCTGGTTTGGTGGGGTGAGCCTGCAAAATCAACCTTTTCTTTAATATAGAATTGGACCAATGACGCAATGAATACGCGGATGAATGAGGAATGTTTGGCTTACGTGGTCTATAGGGGATTTGGTATAGGAGTATGGGATCTCACGACATACCCGGTCTCCATTAAACAGTAGAAATCGCTATAACGACTCCTAATTGAAAATGTCAGTACTGAAAAGGAAGTGGTGGTGCAGGAGGCATCACTTCCATCTGAAAATGTCACCACTGCAACGGATAAGGGGTCTAGGTGTTTGTCTTTCCCGCTCCCATATGACCTCCCTACTGATGAGGAACTCCTCCAGAAATATCCAGACGTAAGTCATTGAACTTAAATTACTTTCACTTAAGTCTTGAATACATAACAATTATGAGAACAATTAAAATAGTTACTATTAGAGTTAAGTTGGTGACATTGTTTTTGGCAGATGGTGACATTGTTTTTGGCAGATGGTGACATTGTTACTTAAATTAGTGTTGATATGGTGGTATATATAAATACAGAAGTGAAAATGTTGTCACATATTTATCAATGTCAATATTGTACAGATGGTGACATTGTTACTTAGTGATGATATAGTGGTATATATGAATAGAGAACTTAACATGTCGTCACTTAAAATGGCGACATATTTGACTTCAGATGGTGACACTTTGATTTAAGTGCTTTCAATTTCATAATGTCCTCCAAATTGGCTTAATTGTATTCAATATTTGATGGTTTATGTATAGGAGCGTGTACTGAAATGGTACATATCAAAGTGGAACCTCACGGTTGCATCGTCAAATAGCAGCAGAAATGCAGGAGGAACCTATCGCGTCTCAGGAGGGGGGGACTTCAGCATCAGCCACCTGTCGGAGTAGCTGGTGCGTCTTGTGCATCACAAGAGACGTTCACACAAAAATTAGATAACGACCCCATATTCCTTGCTGACTTCATAGCCATGCTTGATCAGATGGACAAGCTAGTGGACAACGTGGTGCTACCACCCTCGTTTGATCTGGGGCTACATGACATTGGCATTGGGAGTAGGCCAGTCGCCTCTTATGCACTCAGGTACACCCGTGCTAGAGATCGTCCAACAAGAGGTCCCTTTTATAATAGTGTTGATGAAGCTGCCCGCCCTCTAAATCCCGCAAAGAAGAAAGTCCGTTGGTGTAACCGTCGGATTGAAATAATAAAGACGTAGTAGTTGGTAGTTGGATTAATGATATGTTATTTTGGGTCATATTTTTTAGTCCCTCATGATGTTAGGGATGTTAAACAATCCTTGTGATCTGATGTGGTCCTTTTTCTTCTGAACAATATGGTCACATTCTGTATAATATGGTCACATGATGATGTTAGGGTGTGAAACACTCCTTGTTTTGTAACCACCTTATGATCTCAAAATGTTGTGACATATGTACACTAATATGGTGACACTATTAGCAGTAAAGTAGAAACATTTTAAAGATGCCAGAAAATGTCACTATGTTATGAAGCCCAGAAGTTATCATGTTAAGTACAGGTTAAAACGCTCAAACATAGGCACATATCCCTGATAAGGTGGTCAAATTTTGAACAATCACATACATGTCACCATCTTTACTCAATTATATTAACATGTTAATAACATTGGTACATTCCTCAAATATAGGTACATCTTTGATAAGGTGGTTACATATTCAAAAATCATATATAAGTCACCGTGTTTAATATATTATTATATGAAGTTAATTATGTAACACCAGCAAACCAAATATTGGTACATATCTTTGGCAAGGAGGTCACATTTTCTTAACAATCATTTAATTGTCACCATATTTAGTCTATTATGTCAACAGTTTAAGAATAATTTTAAACATTACATTGGTACACTCTTCAGCTAAGGTGGTCACATTTTGAACTCTAAAATATATCTGATCATGTTGACACAATAATGTTACCAAAACATACATTTTTATAATCTTCCAAAAACAACGGTTCTATGGGCTTCCTTTGACGTTTTGGGGGAATGCTCTCAAGAAGATTGCCCGACTGGTTGGAACTCCTATTAGGGTTGATAGTAACACTCAGCTGAAGACATTCCTGGGGTATGCTCAGGTAATGGTGGAGGCGTGTGTTGGGGATAATCTACCTGATGTAGTGGAGTTTATGGATGAGTTGGATGTTTCTCATAGGAAAATTGTGCACTATAAATGGAAACCATTTGTTTACACTGCTTGCAAGCTAATGGGACATGTGGTTAGGGACTGCATGAATAAGGGCAGTGATAGGCCTGCTAAGCAGGTATGGGTTCCTAAGAAGACTGTTGTCACTCGGCCTATGCCACAGCCTGTGATACCACAATCTTCTGAATTGGTACCAGTAAAGTAGCCAGAACATGATCCTGCTAATGAACCTGGTGTCAGGCTTTCTGGTATTGTAACCCCTCTACCCTTTTCCTTGTCTGCCATGACGCCTACACGAATTATTACACAGATAACTAGATAGAGGAGCCTTGGTTTTAGGGATAATAGGGGGACTTACTTGGAGGTACTTGAGAGATGTATTCAGATCATAAATATGAATGGTAAGGCAATGGAGGATGTCAATTCTTTGATTGAAAATGGGTAGCATAGGATGTTGGAATGTTAAGGGTATTAATAGTGATAAGCAGAAAGATGTTAGATGGTTTCTGCATAAGAATAATTTAGGGGTTTTTGGTTTATTTGAAATTAGAGTTAGAGCTGGCTCTATAAATAAAGTGCATCAGGGTATTGGTAATAATTGGTCCCTAGTTACTAATATTAGTAGTCATGATGGAGGTAGAATTGGGTCATATGTGATTCTCTTAATGAAGCTCAGGTTATACATGCTAAGGTTACCTATTTGCCCACTGGTTACTATTGGTGGATGTCAATGGTTTATGGTTTCAACAGGAATGCAGAAAGGGTGCCTCTATGGGAGTCCTTGAATGATATGAAAAATTATATTGATGGACCATGGGTAGTGTTAGGAGATTTTAATAATGTCCTGTCTATGAATGGGTGGATTGGTTCTGAGGTAACAGTTGCTGAATTGCAGGGGTTTCAAGACTGTGTTGGATATTGTGGACTGATGGATATTCCAGCTCATGGTGCTTTCTTTACATGGAACAACAAGCATGAAGTAGGAGATAAGGTGTTCAGCAATATTTATAGGGTCATGGTGAATGATGATTGGCTGGCTAGTTTTCCTAATACTTGTATTACCTTCCATCCAGAGAGGCTGTTTGATCATTGCCCATGCACAATGGCTCTTACCTCTGTGTTGGACAAGATAAAAGGACATTTTAAGTATTTCAATACATGGGGGAAGGGAGCTGAGTTCCATCCTACTGTTCAGCAGATTTGGAGTACTAATGTTGAGGGAGTCAATATGTTTCAAATTGTTAAGAAACTTAAAGCTCTTAATCACCCTTTAAAAGAGATGAATGATAACAGTTTTGCCAACATTGAGACATCTGCTAATGTGGCCTTGCTATATCTTCATAGTATGCAGAGGAGACTTCATAGTGACCCTACTAACTTATCCTTTCAATTTGAAGAGATAACTACAACACAAGCTTACAAAGAACTGGATGAGGCCAGAATAAGTTTCCTTAGTCAGAAAGCCAAGACTCGTTGGCTAAGTGAAGGGGATGACAATACCCATTATTTTCATTGTGTGATTAAGGCAAGGAGATTGCAGAACAAGATCCTGTGTATTCAAGGATTGGATAGTACTTCTTATGCTAATCCCCAGGATATTGAGAAAGCTTTTGTGGATTACTATACTCAGTTGTTGGCGCACTAGCAAGGAGATAGTTGATATGCACTTCCCAACTGTTAGACAAGGCAAAACAATGTCTTTTGCTCAGGCTTTTGATATGCTGAAAGAAAGGACTGATGCCGAGATCAAGGATGCTTTATAATATATCCCTGCTAACAAGGCACCGATGGTTACTCCTCTCAATTTTTCAGAGATGCCTTTTGAGTGGGTAAGGATATTATTTTGGTTGTGAAAGAATTTTTTGCCAATATAAGTTGCTGAAGCAGATTAATGCAACCACCTTAAAACTAATTCCCAAAAAAGATAGACCCATCAGTGTAGCTGATTTTAGACCCATTGCTTGTTGCAATGTGATCTATAAAGTCATCTCTAAGGTCTTGTGCAACAAGATTGCTGTTGTTCTCCCTGATATAATAAGTGAGACTCAGAGTGCTTTTATAAAAGGGAGAGAGATAGTGGACAATATACTCATTTGTCGAGATCTTGTAAGGCTTTATAAGAGGAAATCTTGTTCCCTAGATGCATCATGAATGTGGATTTAAATAAGGCTTATGATTCTGTTGAATGGAAGTTCATTGAACAAATGCTCAATGCCCTTAATTTCCGTGCTAAGATGGTCAACTGGATTATGACGTGTGTGTCCACCCCTTGGTTTACATTGGCTCTAAATGGATCCAGCTTTGGTTATTTCAAAGGCAAGAGGGGGATTAGGCAAGGTGATCCTATGTCCCTTCTCCTGTTTACCATTTGTATGGAATATCTCAGTAGAGTTCTGAGGACTGTTACTAGTGAGAGGGAGTTTCATTACCATCCTCTTTGGAGTGCCTTGAAAATGAATCATCTATGCTTTGCAGATAATTTGTTACTGTTTTGTAGAGGTGATAGGATGTCCATTACTATTATACTTCGAGCTTTTGCTACTTTTTCTATGGCATCTGGTTTAGAGATGAACTCTGAGAAGTCAGAAATTTACTTTAATGGAATGCAAGACACTGAGGTGAGTTATATGCTGAGACTAACAGGGTTTAGAGCTGGGGCCTTCCCTTTTCTTTAAATTGGAATTCCAATAACTTATAAGAGGATGGCCATTGGGGATTGTACTAGATTAGTTGAAAAGGTGATTGGGAGAATCAGGGGATGGGGAAGTAAGAAGCTAAGCTTTGCTGGGAGAGTGGTCCTCATTCAGTCTGTTCTTACTCAGCTACATTCCTTTTGGGCTCGAATTTTTATAATCCCTGTTACTGTCATTTACAGAATTACAAGTATCTGCAGAAATTTTCTGTGGTCAGGAACTGATTAGTTCAGTAGAGCACCTTTTGTGGCCTGGGAGTCTCTCTGTGTGGGAAAGAAATTTGGTAGTTTGGGCATTGTTAATTGCAGACAGTGGAACTTTGCTGAAATTGGTAACTATACTTAGTGGTTGGCCACCAAGAGTTATCACCTATGGATTAAATGGGTGGATCACATTTATATGAAAGGAAGGAATTGGTATGAATATACTCCTTCTGCTAATTCAAGCTGGACTCGGCAAAAAATCTGCCAAGTGAAAGATATAATGAAGGCTGGGTATAAAAATGACAGTTGGTTTGATAATAAGGGCGTGTATACTCTCTAGTGGATATAATTGGCTGTAGGGTGCTCATGTTAAGTGACAATGCTAAATTCGTATCACCTTAATCAAAGTAAGCCTAACTCGGTACTAACTAATAACTAGTGGTAAGTAGGGTATCGTATCCACAGGGAGGCGGTAATAATCTAGTTTGTTATTAATTTAGGTCTGTCTTAAAGGTAACAAGTTTCTTGAA
>VHZZ01009836.1:13529-24744 GCA_009801015.1 Silene noctiflora | reverse complement strand
CCTGACTTACCTCTAGCTATTTGTTAGTAGTATTTTAGGATTATTTTGATTAAGGTGATACGACTTTAGCCTTATCAAGACTTAGGCTGGGCTAAGGCCAACAAAATAGCCCGTTTACAGGGTTGGGTTGGGTCAAAATTTGGCCCCAAATCGTGGTCCAAGCTCGGCCCAAATTACATTGGGCCTTTTTGGGCAGCCCATAGCCTTTTTTTGGGCTGAAATAAATGAACAAGCCCTGTAAAAAAACGGACTGGGCTAGGCCATGCCACTAAACTTGGACCATATAATCACCTCTAAAGAGATAAAACTGTCAAATATGTAAATGATCGAATAAGACAAGTATACAAGAGAACCACCCTAGAATCCAGTATCCATCTTCCCAAATAGTAATACAACCTATAGCCCCTAAACCCGATCCGTGACCACCTCTACTGATCTACTCCCAAGGATCCAATTCCAAACCCGTTGTTTTTTTCTACCCTTTAAAATCTAAACAACTCCGTGGCACGAAAAGATCTGATTACCCTGATTGAGACCTCATCCGCATATAAAACCACTCTCCCTCCTTCCATCACGAAACCCTAATTCCCGATTTCTTACAGTCAATTAAATATTTCTTCGATTGAATCCTCGTTATCCATTAACAATGGCGGAAGAAGCCGTTATAGCAGTCACTTCCATCGAAGAAGACACCAACACCAACAGCCTTAAACGAAAGCTCGAAGATTTCGACGAACCTCCTTCCGCCGCCGCCGCCGTTGCTAGGTCGGAGCTCGACGATGCCGGTACGCCGGAGGTTGACGCCGATGATAATGACGACGATGCTCCTTCTAAACGACCTCGTTTAGACGAACAAGGTTTATATCTCAATCTTATATGTTTCTCTTTGTTTTTTTTTTCGGATTGATTTTAGATTTAGTTTCGTCGTTTCTATTCAGTTGTTCCGGATACTTCTTTCCGTTTAATATACCTCTCGCAAAGGACGAAGGTGTATGCTTTGATTTTTTACAGTTGATTAATATATCGCCGGCAAAGGATACGAAAGCAGAAAGAACAACTTGCAAATAACACAAATAACGACTTGCACATACATAAAAGCGAAACCTAAATGAATGACTGTGACATCCAAATATGAAGGATATGCTAATCTATATCTATATTTTGATAATAAACGCGTTTCTTGTTCTTTGTATGCTAGTCGATTTGTTATGGTTTTCATATATGCTTGTTTTTGCGGTGCTGATTCGTAGCTGTTTTAACTGATTTTTAATACTTACTGGAATGTATGTATTTCTCTATTGCTTGATGATTGCATCGATGTGTTTTTTTCTTATTTTCTTGAGTGTTATGGAGATTGTTTGAATTTTGGGGTAGCTGTGGCTAAATAAGTGGTGTGCAATATAGGAGTGAACATATTTTTATTGTAGTTAATCAGCTTCTACTACTCCCTCCAACACACTCGAGTAGCTCCATTCGACTTCTTTAGTGAGGAAGATTTTGTGAAATTGGGGCTAATTAGTGAAATGAAGGGAGTAATTGTAAACTGTGTTGTTGCTTGTGGGTTGTGACTTGTGATTGATTATTGTCTGTCGGTAAGATACAGTAAGTGAGAACGGACATAAGGCTGAAGGGGAAAATGGGCATACAGAGGATAATGCTGACTCAGCAGCTGGTGTGGAGAATGCTGACCCAGCAGCTGTTGCGGAGAATGTTGACTCGGAAGCTGATGGAGAAAATGTGGCTACAGCTGACGGTGATGAGAGCGTAAAGGTGGCCTCCGTAGAGGAGAATGAAGCGGAGCCAGAAGCAGACGCCGATCAGGAAGGCAATGTTCAGAATGTTATTCCCGAGAAGATTGATGGTCAAATTTTAACTTCTGGGGAGGTTGAGCAAGAAAGCATAGAGAAGACACCTGGGGATGAAACTCATGAGCCTGCCTCTGAAGTAGCTGTAGAAGGAGGATATGCTTCTGCTGGCCAGCATTTTGACTCTGGAAGTAAAAGCATCTCAAAGAAAATTGAGATTCCTAATAATAAGGTGACTAATGTCTTGGGCTTCCTCTCTAGCTCTCATGCTCCAGTGAGATTCATAATAATAAGTCGTTAGATGCGCCTTATTCCTGTTTTGACCTTTGTTCTTGTGTCAAATTGTGTTGCAGGTTGGTGTTCTGATTGGCAAAGCTGGAGAAACCATAAGAAACCTACAGATCAATTCAGGGGCGAAAATTCAAATCACAAGGGATGCTGATGCTGACCCGCATGCTAAAACGAGGACAGTTGAACTTGTAGGAACATCTGAAAGTTTAAACAAGGCTGAAAGGCTAATAAAGGATGTTATAGTTGAGGTGTGAATGTTTTCAAGATCTAGTGTTCCCTTTTTCCAACAATTTGGTTTGATACTTCTTTCCAGTTCTCTTGTAGTGGTGTTACGTGTCTAAAATGTTCTTATCTCTCCTTTTTGATTCAGGCTGATGCAGGTGGTTCACCATCTCTAGTGGCAAGGGGCTTCTCAGCTGCAATGAATTCAGGATCTACTGAAGTTGAGATACCCGTTCCTGGTGACAAAGTATGTTATGTTCTTCCTTCTTGCTACGCAGTACTATAGATACATATTCTAATAACTTCTTGTCCTTTTTAGAAGTCAGAATTGTTTAAAAGATGCTGTTTCTTGTTTGTCCACTTATAGATATCACCTTCACACCATCTAAACTCTTCTACTAATTTCTTATACTCATCACACCTTTTAATTTGTGTAATTATGTCTTCAACTGCCATTGCTTTGTAATCCTTTAAATTTTGGAATTCGACAACACTCTCCAATTAACTGTTGAAGGATACTCCCTCCATTCCACGTTTATTGACCCCTTTCTATTTTGGGAATGATTTAAGTGATAAAATGACATATCTACCCCTTGAAATAAAGAAAATGAAAACAATGTTATTGTTATGTAATTAGTGGTAATATCAAGCGGTTGTATCACTCAATTTCCTTAATAAATTTATTTTGGGTTAAATAAAGAGGAAAAATAGGACAACAAAAATGTGATGAAGGGAGTATTTTTTATTTAGCTAGGAAAAATGTTGTATCAGGCTGTGTAATTTATTCACTATTTCTATTTTTATTGTTCTGAAAACTCAAAACCTAACTATTACTGATGGCACCCTGAATTGGCAAAGTATGGCAACAATAGAGCCTCCTCACTACATGAGTGTGCCTATTGTTGCCGTGAATGCTAATAATGTTAATTTTCTGTGCAGGTTGGTTTAGTTATAGGCCGAGGTGGGGAGACAATCAAGAATTTGCAGACAAGATCAGGTGCTCGTATCCAGGTACTTCACATGCCCAATCCTACATTTACCAGATGTCCACAATAAGAAAGCTTTTTGGCCACATTTTCTTGAGAAATTATAGGTATCTTTTTCTGCTTCCAGTTGATACCTCAGAATGTCCCTGGAGAACAATCATCGAAAGAGAAGAAGGTGAAAATTACTGGCGATAGGAAGCAAGTTGAAGTGGCCAAGGAGCTGATAAAGGAGGTTATGAATCAGGTAATCAACTCGTGTTGAGCTGTTTATTTGGGTTCATCTGGTTCTTGAGGTGCTCTATTTGTTTTCATTTGCATTCTCCATGGTTAAATTTGGATTCTATTACTTGTTCATTCTATTGTAGTATTTTTGTCATTAGGTATATTGATGTGTATTACTGTTATGTGTTACACGCTATTTGTCCGTGATGCTGATTTTGGTAGATATAAAGGTTGCTTACATATAACTCATGATGACAGATATTCCAGTTAGTAACTTGGTCTAACTTCTGTTTCTTAGACTTATACTCCACACCACATTTAACATTATTTTCCCTTGTAATTAATATTGAGTGGAGCCAATGACTTTGGTAGCCTATGCACAATTTTGCTTGTAGTAGTACATTTGTTTTCTAGGACACACACTTGGCTTTTTCTGTTTCCATCTTTAGTTACGTAAATTTTATTACTCCTGATTGATAGAATTGGCCCTATGAGCTTTCCCTCCTTGTCCAAACAAGACGGCTTCTATGGCCTTCTCATTGGGAGCCAGGTTTTGAGGTATAAATAGATCCAGTAGTCCAGCACCATTTCTATACTGTGGTTTTTGGATAATTTATACTCTTACCTCATGCCTTAATGTTTGTAGTGGGAAACCCTAGTAAGTATTTTAGATATGCACACTGTTATTATCCTGCTGAGGTATATAATCTGTTTTGATCTAGAATAATTGTGTATGCAGTATTGTTGAATCTATAATTTGGTTGACATCTTCAGACCATTGATAGGCGAACATTGTATTCTAAATCATGATTACAGTTTTGAAGTGCTGTGGCAGTAGGATTATTATGCAGCTGGTTTGTTAATTGAAAAGTGGCTATTAGGTTTGTCTTTGATGGTTCATTACTGGTTGGTAGTTTTGGTTATGGAAACAATTTGATGATTGGTCGCTTATGATTTTTGAAAGAGGTTGCATTGAAATGTGATGGGTGATATATATATGTTGGGGGTTGGTGGATGTTGATCATTCATGAAGAGAGTTTCTAATTTTATAAAGGTGTCACTTGCTTAGTGTGGGATTGAACAACTGTGACATTCATGAGAGTTTTGTAAAATGATGAATGATCCCTGCCAGCACTTCCGCTGCAACTGGAAAAATCTTTACATTCTATCCCAATATCGGTTGGCATCTATATATTTGTTGAAAGCTCCATTTGCGAACTGGTTGGCTTTTAAAAATGCAGATATGGATATTGCCTTCCACATGCAGCATTGGTATCTTGGTGTTCCAATAGGCAATCACTTATCAGTGTCGTCCACCGAAGAAAGGTATCAGGCGTTATTTCTCGCCCTTGCTGGATGTTATAGTTGGTAGGTAAGATTGCTGGAGACTTAGAAACTGAAAACAATAATTTTTAGCAAGTGTTTGCTGTATGAACCTCAATATTCTTAGAGCCTCATGTACTGTATCAAAACATGCAAATGTCTGGAAAGCAAATCTCCTTGATAGTATTTTTGTTGGTGCGTAGTATACTTTAGACTCTACATGTGTACTTCATGTGTCACTTGTTATTCACTCACCCTTCTCTCCATGAGCTCATGGAATTTACGGATCGGTGCTACTACTTGGTTAATGAGGCATGCAGTAATATGCACGTGAAGTTTATGGTATATTCATGACCTTTACATTTCTTATCAAGGCGGCTATTATGCTTTTGAATATATGTTTTTTCCCCTGCTCTAGCACTTCTTATTCATTATAACAATCTCCTGTGCGTTTCCTTCCATAAGCTGCTAAGCCTGATTTTGATTAGGATATGAATTGACGGTAACTCATTTGTATAATTATCTGTTTATATTAAATTATGCTCTCTCGGCCAGGAATTATGTTTCACTTGTGTATGGTACTAGTCTCAGTGCGTGCAATATGTCTGGGGAGATTTGTTTCATTAGGCTTTATTCTGTAGTTAAAAGAAGTCTGATTTCAAAGCTTGATGTCGTACTTTTCCATTTATTATTGATCGCTGCATACATGGGCGTTTACATCTCTGCCTTTATATTACGCGTGCTCCTGTGCAAGTTTGTGCTATCGCCTTGTCATATCAAATTCTTACCTGTATATTCTTTAGCATTCGTCATATTTTTCTGCTAATTTTGACTGGTTGTTGTTGAATGAGCTAAGCACTGTCTAGCTGTATTTCAAATCTGTCTGACATCTGTTCTACTGTTGTTCGGTGCTCTCATGTTTTTATTCTTGAATCCGATGTTTATATCTTCTATCATGATGCCATCAAGCAAAATTTATTTTATTATTGACGTAACTCCTGAGTAAGGCAATCACTACTTTATTATTGAAATCGCAATCACTACTTTATTATTGAAATATCTGATTTAATAGATAAATTTCTCTATGATTTTACATGACATCTTTTCTTTATGTTACTAGCTACCTGGGAGGCAGTCACAATTCTCCGGCTCCAACTACAGTCAGCAGGGCTATCCCCCTCGCGGACCTGGTGGTGGATCCCAATGGGGCAACCGTGGTCCTCCGGCTCAGCAAATGCCATATGATTACCATCAACGAGGGCCCTATCCGTCTCAGGGTCAGCAATACCCGGCTCAGTCTTATGGTAATTACCCATACCAGGGACCACCAAGAAGCAACTTTGGCCCTGGGTGGGACCACAGGCCTTCAGCTCAGGGACCTCACAGTGGCGGTTATGACCATTATGGGCAGGGAGGTGGTCATGCAGCCAAACCCAATGCACCTGGTCCCCACACTTCACATCATGCATCCGGCCCATCCATGGGACCACCACCTTCTCAAGGAGGAAACTACGGTTATGGACCTCGAGCAGGCCCTCCCGCCCAAAGCTATGGTCAGGGATATGGCGACCCGAAATACAACACTCCTGGTCCAGTGCAGCAGCAACCCTATGGTGGACAAGGGTATCCCCCCCAACAGCAAGGGTATGCACCCCAGCAACAGTACAGTAGACCTCCATCCTATGGTATGCCATCCCAGGGGGTTCCTCAGGGTGCTTATCCCCCTCCGACAGCTGGTCAACCTACGGACACACCTTCACCTTATCAAGCACCGGTTACTGGCTCTGCACAACCTCACCAACAATATCCATATGCACCTGGTCCCACAACCCAACAGCCATATGGTTCTGCTCCTGTGACCAATGACGCCTATTCACAGCCTCAGCAGGTAGCTAGTTACGCACAGCCGGGTGCTCAGGCCCAGCCTGTTCCTACCTATGGACAGCCGGGTGTCCAGTCCCAGGCCCAGCCTGTTACTGCCTACGGACAGCCAGGGACTCAGGCCCAGCCCGTTCCTGCATATGGACAGACAGTGGCCCAGGCACAGCCTGTTCCTGCCTATGGACAGCAGGGCGGTGGTTATGCTCAGACAGCAGTGCCAAGTGGATATGGTTACCAGGCTCAGGTGGATCCATCGGCTTATGGATACCAGACTCAGGTGGACCCATCAGCTTATGCTGCTAGTGGGGCTTACAGTGGTGCACCTGCTCCAGCAGCTCAGCCAGGCTATGCTCAGCCTGTTGCCGGACAATCTGGTTATGATCAGTCTGCTGCTCAGACTGGTGCCTATGCAGCTGCTGCTGCACCTGCAGCCCCTACACCCCAGGCCCAGCCTGTTTATCCTCAGTATGATGCATCACAGCAAATGTATGCTGCTCCTCGCTAAAAGTCTTGGATCAGGATTGGTAGCCGAGGATAGAATGGTGAATTAGAACATGATATTGTTAGGTTTGTAATTTTCCCATTTTGATAGAGTGAGAGCTGTTCTAGAGTTTGCTATGGATTTCACGGATGAGCCGTTTCCAGAATTTATTTAGTAGACTTTGTTCCAGCGATTGACTCGTTTGTTGTTCAAGTCCCAGCTTGCGTTTTAAATTTTAATCCAAACTATAGATGCCCATTGGGGACACAATGTAGAAAACAATCTATTTGCATTTTCCAAATAATCACATTTTGAATCACTAATTTGGTCTCAGCATATAGATGCCTCATGAATCATGATAGTGATTAACTCAAAACTTGTTAGGATTTCTTCGTTTCCTAAAAGAATTTGTGAGTTGCGGGAGGTTCATTTCCTCAAACATCATTCATTGTTTCAACATTGTGCCATTAGTTCATTTAGGCTAGGATAAAATTTTAACCACTAAAAAGTAGATGAAGATTAGAATTGCCGAAAAATACCCTTGTAATTTTCGAAGAATCAAATGAAAACATAGCCTGGATTTAGCCTTTGAGTTACGAAGTATGGAGATCCCCAAGTCTAGGTTTAGTCAACCAGTTTGACAGGGATTGGGTTTCAAGAGAATAGAGATTGGCGAGGTTTGATTTGAATCAATGGCCAATATACTCCCGTAGTTTCGTAATTTGTTAACCACCGTTTTCATTCCAAAGTTGTCCATAATTTGAAATCGGGAACTCTGAAATAAAGAAAACTCTGGTAGATTAGTTTGTGCCTGCCGGAGTTCCATACCCCCTGCTTAAAAGTTATAAGCACTTAGCCTCGGGAGTATTGACAACATACCATCGTGTTATCACCCCATGGAAAAAATAACAATTTCACGCCCGTCTCACATCAGGGAATTCCTCCTTGACAATACCATACCGTCATTAGTTCGTATCTATTTATCACAATTCACAAAATCGGGTTTGTGCAGTCGGTATGAATCATTATCATTCTATCATTACAGCTCAGTAACTCCTGAAGCAAAGGAACTACCACTCAGTGAGAAGCATTCTGCTATTACAATTCAGTAACCTCGAATAAAAGGAACAAACAATTAAAATGAATCCTCGTGAAAATGAAGGAATTATGTTGGTGCCACCATATTTACATAAAATATACTCCGTATAACATTAACATAAATATAACCCTCAAGTTATATTAATATTATTCCGTATATTTATGGTAGTCACTAGTCAGCAATAAGATCATGAGCAGCATGCTGCGTGCCCTCAAAAAAGAAAAACAGAAAGAGAGATCGCACAAGAAGTTATTTCCATTTTCCAGCCTAATAAATTCCGACAAAAGAAGTCGCAAGTCACAACAAAAGCAAAAGACCTTGGAATCTCAGCAAACAAAGACGATCCGAATTTTCATACAAGAAAAGAACTTTCATTAATTTCAGGCTCATGAAGTTCGATACAGTTCCAGGAAACACTAATCCATAATGACTCACAAAACTTTCACTTGTCACATGCATTACACTTTCCATCAAGAATAAAATTAAGATTAACCAAGTTCAGTAATATATGATATACTCCGTATGTGATACTCTATGTGGAACATTTTTATAGATAATTGATAAAAAGAATCGCAAAACTAGATGAGAAATTTCTAACGTTCAAGGTTGTAAAGAAGACATCTTACGGTCTTAGGATAACTTTTGCAGGTTCAAGAACATCAAACACCTGAAATCTTGCCTGAAATGTCTTCCTCCTCATCCTTAATAAGCTTCTCGACATCACTTTCAATATCACTCTGCCTAGACACAGCCGAGGGAGCAATACTGGAACCGGTAACCGATTGTTGATAAAGTACACCGCCTGCAATTGTAAGAAGCAAACAGACCAATCCAAATGGGCTAGCATGCTTATCCCAGATCATCACATTTATCACCACTGTGAGAAACTTGTTCACAACTCCAGTAACCGTGAAAGCAGTAGCCGAAATGGCCTTTCGGGCCGCAAACCCAAAAAAGCTAATCAAAAGGCCAAACACACAAGACAATGCCACAGCATAGAACGCGGTAGAATCAAACCAATCATCTTCATTTACAGCCAATGTACCAAAAACTTCAGCATACTCCCCGGTTAGGAACCAAAAGATTGGGGCCAACATCAAGGACAACAAATTGTTATACAACACAAAACCCCAAGTGTTCAACCCGAGATTCGTCACCATATGTTTAATATAAACCATCTCAGTAGTAATAGTGATCAAATAAGCCAATGCCCACGAATAAGCAGTCAATGTGAAAGCCGAATCATTAGCAACATAACCAAAAGCACCACCCAAAATGATCAGCAAAGACACAAAGGTAAATTTAGATGGCAAGGGCTGTTTCCTAAACAAGGTATCAGCAAGGGCAACCAACAAAGGAGTGCAAGATCGAAACACAATAAATGTATCGACATTGGCGTGGCGTAAAAGGTTTGTGTTGGTAAAAATGGCAAGGTAAAACACAAAAGCAGCAGGCATAAATTTCTTGGCATTTTCAAAGGTAAAAGGATCATGATGCAAAAACCCTAATTTCCCCAAAACCCACACACCTAATGCTGAGGTTAAATACTGTAGGGCAGTCAATAATCCAGGGTAATTAAACTTGGTAATTGCAAACTTGTTAATCACAGCTAACAAACTTGAACAAAGAGCATATCCAATCACAAGACTACTTGTTGCATAATGTGGCTTTGAAATCTCTAATTTAACAGGAACCATTATGGGTAAAATTGACAAATTTCAATAAATTTCAACAAATTTCAATGAAATTAAAGATACCCACTTCTAATTTTTGCAATTAATTGAGAAATTATGAGATTAAGACAAATGGGTAGATCTTAATTTGACAAAAAAAAATGAGAAATTAACCAAATCTAAGCAATAAAGATTGAAACTTTGACAAAAAAATCGAGGCATTAACCAAATCTAAGCAATAAAATTTACAACTTTGATCAAGAAGAAATTAGGGTAAGATGAGAAAATGTGATTGAACCTTAATTGTTGAAGACGTTTGACAAATTCCAAGTTGAAATGTTGATGAAGAGTGTGAGATGAGAGAAAGTGACGGGAAGAGTTGATACTTGGTGAAATGTTGGGTTAAACGACGTCGTCAAAATGGTCAGTTAGTGTGTTACCACTTACTTGCACACAATCGTTTGATCGGCCGACAAGTTATTAAGTGAGGAATCTGAAAATTTGTATGTGAGGGGATCCACATAGAAGGGGCAAACATGGAAAAATATCAACATTTATTCATGAAAGTATATTTTTTTTATTTAAAAAATATTTATCAAAAATAATAATAAAAAAAAAAATAGATATATTTTGGTACAAGATTTTGATATAATATAGAGATGGACAAAAGAGCACATCAGCACAGTCGACATAATCTCACTGGGTCGAAAATGACAACACGTCAGCCTGTGCGTCCAACTAAGCCTACCCAACGGATTTACTTGGGCTAAGCCTGGACCATTGTCCATACTCCAATTCAGCCTGACCGGGCATGTACAAATAAACAATCAATATTTTTATGTATAGGCCGAACTCGACATGCATTTGAGTGAGCCTGGTTTGACCTCCCAATCTCCATCCTATTGTCGGTTAAGGTCCGACTCAAAAAAAGACGTCCCCTAACAGCTGAGGAAACCACGATTTTCACTTGATTGCCTACTGCTCAATTGCGTGTGCTCGGGGTAAAAGTTTTTGCAGTCGAAGGTAACGAGTTTGTCATCTGGTTAAACTAGAGACAATTAGTTTTATTTTCATCATTATTTTTTTGTAACCAAAATAAAAATAATAAAATACACATACACAACACTATATAATGCAGATCGACGTCATACTTAAATTAGAGAAAGACATACCCTTTGTATTTACGTTTGAATCATTTTTCTTTCATAAATCAATCAATACTATATATATAA
>VHZZ01009835.1:17209-36597 GCA_009801015.1 Silene noctiflora | reverse complement strand
CTCTAGTCAGCCAATCATTACCGATATGTGTGGACCAGTTGACTAAGAAGTATAACTTTTCCTCATGTATTCTTTAATATGAGATTTAAATATGTAATCAATATGATCGACAATTTGTGATCGCATTATTGTCGGGGACACTTTTCTCCAACACTAACTCCCTTGGGTCCCCTGACAGACACCTTCTTTTGGTAGCAGTCAATATGAGCCCTGTACTTACCCAGCCAATCCATCCTAAGTATGAACAATTCGAGACACTTATTAATGAATATCAAATGTAAGACAACTAGGGTTAGCGCGAAATAACTTACGAATACGGAGATGTGAATGAAATCGCTCTTGAATACGAAACCCACGTGTCTTTTTTATGCTTTCTCTTTCTCTCGGTCTGGATGTGTGGGGTGTTGTGTTTTCATGTTTGTAAAAGTGTCTAGGGTTAGATTTGAAAGGTTCATAGACCTCTAATTAGACTCTCTAGTTATTTTACCAAATTATTTTTAATTTAGAACTTTAGATCTATGTAACATGCATAAAATATAAAAGGCATTATTTAAATAAAAGAGAGGATATCAAATTTCCTTACATTGGATATGGTAAATATGGGCACAACCAAGATCACCTATCTTAGTTGTTCTTGAGCAAATATTATATGGATGATCCTCCATTATTGAATCTCCAACAAGAAGATCTCCTTTTAGATGCACCCAAGAACAAAAACACCCAAAATCTAATATGTATATTAACTAGATATAGTATTAGATTACCCTTGATAATAATTTTAATATTACTAACACTTAGTGAATATTATGTTTTTTTTTAATTACTAAATCTTAGTAATTTTTCTATTTGAGAATTTAGAGAGATAAGTGTGTATTTTTCACAAGCATTATTAAAAATAAAAATGAGCAACCATTGCCCATTTAAGGGGGGTAGGCCGGCTAGGAGAGGTGAGAGGAAGATATTGTGTGTTGTTTTTCATACTTCATGATTACACATGGGTAATGCAAAAAGTATGACACATTGGGAAGAAAAAAGAGCATGCAAAAGAAGAAGAATAATGGTGTCCATAACCATCCACTTATTCTTCATTCACACGGTTCAAGGCACCCATTTAGGGTCGGTTTTGATTCTTATATTTGTCGTACAAATACGTGTAAATTTYCACTTAAACATCGTTTCATGTTTAAATGATTCCCGATTAATTTCGTCCAATAACACTTCGTAAATATACGTGTACATCTATACATATAATTTACGTACTAATATTAATCACATTAATTGATTTGACCAATTTTAGTAAATTAACAATTAATTAACTAAAACCCGTCTCATTAAAATTTATTATTCAATTATCGTATAATTAAATAATAACTGTCGCGCCTCGAGTTCATAACTCGATATCTCTCTAAATTAAATTAATTGACTAACCTTTTTAGTCATTATATCAAGGGACTAAATAAAATGTATCTCATACAATTAATTAGTTGACTATTGGGGTTTGTTCCTCTAGGTGTGACCGAAAGGGGTCAGTTGATCACCGNTTGGGGTTTGTTCCTCTAGGTGTGACCGAAAGGGGTCAGTTGATCACCGTCGTCATACGACAATAACGTCAAACTCTAGTCAGTCAACCGTTATCAATTTATGTTAATCAACTGACGAGGATCATAAAAATAAATATCCTTATTGTATTCCTTTTATGAGATTTAATATGTAAACGCACTATTGTGGAGGACACCTACTCCAACAAGATTAGGATAAGTATTTATAGGTTTAAGTAGAATAGGATGCATTTAGGAAAGCGGTCTATTCCCTCGTCTCGACTATGTCGATTGATAGCCAATGATGGTTGATCGAAAGACTCCACCCAAATATGTCGATCGACATGGTGGTTCGACACAGACCCCTTTACTCCCAACACGTACACCCTTTGGCGATAGACAGCCACCCTTGTCGATAGACAGTCAGCAGTACTTCGTTAAACAAGGTCATAAAACATAACACAAGTTACCAGACAAGACGTCAACCCTATACGCATAGCTTATAAAATGTTTTCAACAATAAAACGCTACATAAAAATAACAGGGTATTACACATAACATGTGCACTAATACTAGAATTACAACAACAGTTTTAATCAACCAAATGAACTCATTAGAACATGGATCTACCTCTAATTAATCCCCTAAGGAGATGAACAATAATAATTAAGAATAAATAGAAGAGACCCTTTGATTAATGAAGAATTGTCACCTTCTTCAAATACAACCCAAGAATTCTTCAACTGCAAGACTAGATCTAAAATTAATTGTGGAAAGATTGAAGTACAATTAAGGAAAGATTAAACTAATTAGATGTGATTAAGGTAAATGTTTCATAATTATCCCTCTAATGTAGTGTGCCTTCCCTAATGGTAAATGAGGGGTATTTATGCTAATACAAGGTTTAGAGGCTATTTAGATATTTGCAAATGACTTAAACGAAGGCAGAACATAGAGTGAGCCGCTCGACTTCTCCCAGGGCTCACTCGACTTGGGTGTTGTTTGCTGGTGAGCTCTGCTTGAGAACTCACCTGACTAGTGGGTCAGCTCGCCCGAGTTGCCTGCTAGCTCGCCCGAGCTCCACTGGTAAGTAGCCCTTATTACAATTGTTGCCCAAAAATTCGTGGGGATCATCCTAGGTCGTGGGGCATTGCTCCAATTTGTCTTAAAAACTTGCTAAAAACTTCCTCGCTTTCAAACATGGGAAAGTTACAGTATCAGCGTCACAGAGCTTAAACAAACCAACTCCATTATCAGGACATTACCAATTGACAAAGTAACCTCTAGTACAAATATTATACTAATACTCATTCTATAGAAAGTGCACGACCTCGATACATCCCCTCTGAAGTCGAACCAAAACAGAAGCATAGTAATACTGCCCAGACACTTGCCTTAAAATAACTCAAAAACTGACAGCCTACGAATCCAAACGAGCCTTATAACATTATATATGGTCTACTACAGTAGAGGGTGAGAACAACACTAATTTTCGATTCGAAACGGTCTGCTCATCAATCAATCCTATGTGTGAAGTATTAAATAAAACATATAACTAAAAAGTAAACGGTACCTTGGCTAATTAGAGGAGTGGCGATGGAAAGAAGACGATGAAAGTGGTTATGTTGCTGACGGCAGTCATCAGGGCTATGCTTCTCTCGTTCTCGGTGATCCTCTTTTCTCGTTTTGGTTTTTTTTTTTTTGATGAGGGAGTGACGGGGATGGACCAATGGTTAATTGAGAGCTATGATAGATTTTAGAGCCTTATGTGATCTAATTTGGTTTCTTATTATTATATAAAATTGGGTCAAAGTCTGTACCCAAGTTCAAGTCGGTGCATAAATAATGTCTGACCTTTGAGTTAATCCCAAATCAACTTCTTTTAGAAAGTTCAAAATAGTTTTGTTTTCCCCACACTAATAATAACAAATGATAATTTTCCTTTAACAATTTCCGACTCCAAATCCCAAAATAAGTAAAGTACAAGTAACCCTTTATAATTAACTCGAAAAATATCTGAAAATAACGGGGTGTTAGAAACATTGTCAAGAGCTAAAACTTTGCCATAAGTAAGTTTTAGGTGCACTTTGCCAATGCCGAGAACTGGAACCTTATTGTGGTTGCCATCATACACAACCTCTTTCTCATCAATATCCTTAAGCTCCTTGTAAAGATCCTAGTTGGTGAAAATATGGCTTGTAGTTCCCGTGTCAACAATCCATTCCACCAAGTTTTCAACCAGATTTATCTCGGACACCATTGCTGCAATTATATCATCACCTTCACTTGAACCCTCGACAACATTTTCTTGTGGCTTGTTACTTTTATAATTCCTATACCCACCACGTTGATTGTTGTTTTTCCTTCAGAATTTTCGACCAGGTGCATTGTAGCGATTCCCTTGATTTTGTTGTCTTTGCTCATATGCTTTGTTAGCATTGCACTTGAAAGCGGGATGGTCAGGCTTGTCACACCACCAACAATTTCCTGTCACTGTATTTTTTTTTTATCAGAATTTTGTGGCTTGTTGTATTGATCATAGTTCCTCTTGTTTATACATGTGTTCCTGTACTCAACAACATTAGCTTTAACCGTGTTAGTAGCATTAATCTTGGCACGATCATTTCTCCTGGTAGCATCATCTATCTTGATATGACCAATTAGCTCTTGCAATTTCATATCCTTTTTCTTGTGCCTCATGTGCTTCTTATACTCATACCAACTTAAATAAGGCAATTTCTCAATAAGAGCATTAGCCTAAATAAACTCTCACAACACAATCCCTTCACCAAGAATTTGAGAAACCAGATTCTCATACTCATGTATTTGATCTATAATTGGTTTATCATCAACAATCTCAAATTTTAACCACCTTGCAACAGCATAATTCTTAGTACCAAAATCATCAGACCCGTACTTCGTTTCTAAGGTATCCCAAATTTCCTTAACTGTCTTAGTTTTGCAATAGATGTCAAACAAGTTATGGACCATATAGTGTAACATGGCACCTCTAACATTCCAATATATTGTCTTTTGCAGATTTGTTATCGAGTTTGACAGTTTTAGACGAACTAGACACTTCAGTGGATTGTGGTTCTTGAAAAAACATATAATCAATTTCATATTGTTGGAAATAAAACATGATTTTCTTAAAGCATCTCCTATAATTTTTTCCATCTAATAGCTTCATCTTACTAAGATCGGGAACAACTTTGTGTGGCATAGTAAAATGGGTAACGGAATTGTTAGGAGTGGTGGTAACGATTTGTTGGTTGATATTTTGAAAGAATTTTCAGTTGGATTTGTCATGATTAAAGATCAAACGAAAACAACAAATAATAACAAAGATCGGAAAGTTCTAATAATTGATTTATATTGTAAGAAATATCAACCTAGCTGATCGATAATACCCTTAATTGAGACGTCGTGTAAGACACTAACCTAAATCAGTTAGACCCCACACAGGTGCTCCTTGGGTTCCATGGTCACCAATTACAGGGTTAACGCTTTCCACACATATTGATTGTGTAATAAACTTCCAACAGCTAAAAAAGAATCTGATGTAAAAAGTTCGGATCAGCAGCAAAAAGGGGCCCGCCCTGTGCACGTGTCACGAACACAAGCCGAGTCAAGTCGGACGGACTGCAGTGGCACGCGCGCGGGGAGAATATATTCTCTCTTCTATAGTCTAGTTAACACTAATTAACACACCTTCATATATAAGGTAGTAAGTCACCTACTATTCTACCAATGTGGAACAATATTACCACATTTTAGTTTGGAGCAACATCCAACTCCAACAAAGTTCAGTTAAGAAAAGTTCAGCAAAATTAAGTTCAGTTAAGAAAAGTTCGGATCCTATTCGTTCAGTTCATAAACCTTAAACTAACTTATTTTAAATTATTTATGTTAGACTTGTTAACAACTTATTCATTAAAATTAACATGATTTATAAAGAGCTCAAAAAAATGTTATCAATTACTAGTATAATTTTTAACAAGAAGCAAAGATAGACACTTTCTCTCCCCTCTTGTTCGTCTCTAAAAAAAACATAGCCTCCACCAATTAAATCTGAGGCTTCCATCGTTAATTAATCGATGAAAAGTTATGAATTAATCTGTAGAAGTCTTTCTTTTGGTGAGATCCGTTTGTCAGTCTCTATTTTCGGAGTTTTTCAGTTCTTTATATCTTTTTAGGGTTTAATTTTATCGTAAATATAGATAAGAGCGGTTTGTTGAAAATTTATCATATGACTCTACAATGGATGCGTGGTGTTCATTGGCGATCTATGGTGCTAATAAAAGGTAAATTTTCTCCATCAATGAATCAAACAAATGATCCCCTTAAAAGCCACATGAGGATAGCAGTGATACAAGGACGAGCCGAATTATTGTCGTATCATGTTTTAAGATTCTTAGTTTTATAAGAGGAATTTGTCATTTGGCTTCTATTAGAATTGTTTTCGATTACACCTATCTTTTGTAAGTGTCGTTTGGCTTATTATTAATAATTGAACTTTCCTTCAAAAAAATATCATGATTTATAAAGTAAGACTATCCGATTTTGTATATGAAATAAATTATTCATTTAGTGCTAATATATGAGCTGTCTTTTTATATATTAGAAACTGTCTCACATTGTGAGAGAGTCTCGCGTTTTTTATTGTTAAATCTATACGATATAATTAAAAGGCTAGACTAAAACATTTAATTTCCATCATGGCATTAACATTCAATTTAATTTCACTTGACATTTTCATATCCTAATAATTTCTATTCATTTTTATTGATTATTTAATTTATTTCTATTCATTTTTATTCATTATTTAATTCATTTACTAGTTATTAATTAGTTTAGGGAAGCCATAACTTATCAGGAATTATGTGCTAATAAACGGAGATTCTCAACATTTACCCTTCTAAGTTGGCTTGTAGGTCCCCCAAAAAGAATACTTTTTATTGCAATACATAGAAAATGGTTCTTTGGGTACATTCCCCTTATTTCTAGTGTATTAGTTCATACTTCCCGTGGAAATATGGGCACCCTTAGTTTGTTATTTGGAAAAGTGGTGATTGACCTCCATAACTTTGAGCAATTGTGAAATTAACCCTCACGGACAACTTTCATTTGGAGTGATTAGGCCTCATAACTTACATAATAAGTGAAATTAAACCCCTTTATCAAAATCTCACGAGAAATTCAATTAATCATATCACAAAAGTAAAAGTGGTTGTGTTCTTATGAAAAATACGAAATAAAAGTTTAAAACAATTCATAAAAAAATTAACATAAATTAGATAAAAAAAATTAAAAATATTTTACGAAAATCAAACAATTTGTTATTTTTATATAAAGTACAAATTTTTTAAATTTTTGTAAAAAAATCAATTGCAAAATATTTTTTTAGGTAGTTAGGTTAAAATAAAAAGTCGGAATAAAATATTTTCATGACAAAAATAATAAAAGGTTAAAAAAATATTTGAATATTTCTATTTTTCAACATCTCAAAAAACATTTACACATAAAATTGTTAATTGTTTTTTTTTTTTCCGAAAAATCATACTGAATTACATACGTATGTAAAAAAATGGTTTTAGTATGTAATGCATATGATTTTAGTATGTTCATATGTATATGTGTTGGTATAGCTGTGGGTATATAATGACATTTGGTGAGATTTTGTGTTGGGTTTGATTGCATCTTAGGTGAAACTTATGGGACCAAATTACTCCAATTGAAAGTTGTGGGGATTCTTTTCATAATTGTACAAAGTTATGGTGGTCAATCACCACTTTCCTGATTTATTATTCACATTTCACGGGCATCAAATAAATTTTATTGCACACGGCGTTGACAATATAACATGAAATCATAATGGATTAAATCCACCACTTTAATGATATCTAAAAAGGTTAGTGAGAGGTAAATAATCTCTCCTCTACTAAAAACCATTAGACTCCTCAATTAGTGAGAGTTACTATTAGCCTCTTTAGTGCTAAAAAAATTAAATTGCCCACGGAAATTATTAAGTCTTTCGCCTTTTACCCTTCTAAAGTACTCTATTAAAATTAAATTTAGTTAGATTAGATGCTAGCCTATCGTTGAGATTAAGTATCCATATTCCTCAACCTATAGTATCTTTTTTTTTTTGGTGAAATGTAAGACTTCTCATTAAGCACAATGAACTACTAGTATAGATCCCGTGCTACAGCACGGTAATTTTTAAATTTAATTTTTAAGAGGTAGTTTTAATAAAATTGTTTACATAAATTAACTGTACTTCAAATTTAGTGTTATAATGTACTAATATAATTAGTAAGAGGTATAAAAGAAAGTTATTAATGTCAAAAGACATTTTACATTAAATTATTTTTGCCGTAAACAATTAATATTATTATACTTTACTATTAAGAATAACTTATGACATTAATACTACATTTAACTTAGATGTAAAATCTAATTAAAATGCATATTAGCCTCGTAAGAAAACCGGTAAAAATAATATCTGTATATATTTATTTATGGTAGAGCTTGAGAAGATAAAGAGTTTGCGAGATAATCTAGCTAGAAATTAATGAATATTGTGTAAATCTTGTCAGTATATATGTATTGTGAACCTCCGATCAATAGCATAATTTTAAACTTAAGTAAAATAGCGGAAAGCTTGAGATTTTTAAAACTTTTTAAACATAAATAAAATTCAAGTCGAAAGCGGGTTCAAAATACGATAAAAATGTGGAAATTTAATTAGGTTATACAATAATAAGTCCGGGGAAAAGATATCCCACGAATAAAATGTAATAAGAAAGTACGGTGGGTAAGTCTAACGAATAATGACTAATACTAGGTCCAAGGTGTCATGCTCGCTAGCCCACACGTCTTCACCCCAAAATCTGCATCACAAACCTGTCATTCATGAAACATNTTCTCCCAGCCACAATACATCAAATCGCACATAAACAAGCACGTTAAACAGGTAAACATACATGATAATTACAATCAACATAAGCATTTGATAAGATAGATAAACTAAAGCATGTGATAAGAATATGGAAACAATAAAGATCAAAGGAATACGAATCATTCATAAATGATAATCCGACCAAAACATCACGTATGAAGTCATTATAACAAGCCAACATGGATATCAGGAAGCCAACATATAGTACATGTGAGAGAAAACCGTAGCCATTACTCTGAAAGTCTTTTAGCAAACAAGCACAAGACGTGGCTACTAACGTCACATGCGTACTCATGGCTTGCATCTCACCATAAATACGGATGGGAACATCAATCCCGACAATCATATCGCAACTAAAGGCTTCCATCTAACCTTTAGTGTCCGATAGGATCAAAGCAGACATAATCATGCGGGTGTCCGGCTCAGAGGTTACCTTTAAAACATGTCCAAGGCACCACACACAATCAAACGAGCATGAGATGAAACTAATGGAAAATGGCATATGCGCTCATCCAAGACAACTATAACATGCTCCAAAAGAAAACTCTAGACACAATACTTTCCCCCTGGTAGGACGACTAGCTAGGTACGCCATATTCTATATCTGGTCAAACTACGACATGCGGCAAAAAAACCCGCACCCAATACTCGATCTATAAGTAAGAGGTCGAGTACCCCAATCGCCATAAAAACACGAGAGTGGTGGAAGTGCCAAGAGACAAGCACACTTGCCAGAAAAGCACAAGTGGCGGGTACTCACTTTCCAGAAAAACACAAGTGAGACAGAGACAAGTTAAGCACAATCATGAGGCAATATGGCGATTTCAATCATTAGAATCATTAAGAGCATCAAATGTAAATAAATGAAAGCAATGTGATTAGACATGCGAAACATGAGGCATAACGTAAACAAATCATGAACCCATTGCGTATTAATCATATTCATGCGAAAGAAATGAGGAAGAACAATCAGGTGCTCCCAGCCGGCCAGTGAACCGGCCGCCGGTCCACCAGCTGGGGCACGAGGCACAACCAAAAATTATGTAAAAACAATCAGGGACTTCCCAGCCGATCAGTGGACCGGCAGCCGTTCAGTGGACTTGCAGCCGGTCCACCGGCTGGGACAACGTCTAAACATGATTTTTCCACCAAACTTACAGGTGCTCCCAGCCGGTCTAGGCTGACCGACAGCCGGCCAACCGGCTAGAGCAACATTCACAAACCAAAATAACTAAGGTACTAGAGTGCTCCCAGCTGACCAGTGGACCCCTGTAACACGAGAAACAACGTTTTTATCCAACTAACATGCTTTCGAGTCAAAATTTACATTTTTCATGGGACGGTAAACACGTATAGGACGCAAACCAGCATGTAAACCAACAACCATCCAAAATACACCAATTTCATCCATCAATAGTTTACAACTGACAATTTCCATAACTTTCATGTGAACATACATTGTAATATGAGAAAAATGAAGGAAATTGCCAATTGAACATGAATTCATCACAATTATCATCCTCATAAGACAAACATAAGTTAGGCATGAAACATCCAACCAATTTCCATCAAACTTGAGAATAAAACATCAATAACATGTAAAGAACCCATTTTTAACATAAAACAACATATACTACACATAAACACACATGTATCCACAAAGAATTGATGTAAAGTCGAGTAACCTTTCAACGTTACCTTTTGCTTCCTAATCTTCGTGAGAATCTTCAATAATGCAATTACCTTCTTCCGGGGCTTCCAAATCTTCACCTAAACAACAAAGGAACGAGTTAGACACGAATTTCGAGACTATTGAGACGGGAAAGAATTTTGGATGTATTCGAGACGAGCCTTTTCTTACTTAGAAAGATGAGGGACGATGAGAGGAGAAGAATGGCACAAACGGTACTCGAAACGGACTAAAAACGAAGGAGTTATGATGATTTTAGTGATGGATTTCAAGAGGGACAACAATGGTGAGATGAGGGTTGAGTGTGTGCTGAGAAAATAGAGGAGGAAGAAGAGTTAGAGGGTTTTTAAGTGGAAAAAAAATGGGTTATATGGGTCCTTTTACTAACTTAGGCCCAATTCAACTCAAAATGAGTCGGAATCCATTTAATTTACGTCTTAAGGCTACTATCTACTTAAGACGGAACATAATATTATATATATATATATTACACTTAAAAATATATTTTTACCCAAAAATAAGATTTAAATATAATTTGCTTTAATTAAATTTTTAAATTACTTTTAAGACCGTATATAAAAATTGCGGGTGTTACATGTATTTACAGTATATACTTGTCTATTAGTGTAGCTAATTAGTGGAGTCAATTAATAGTGGGTATATAAGTATATTTAGAAAAAAATTGGTTAGAGTATATTTAGAGAATAAGAATTAGTCAGAATATGAGTGCAATTAGTGAGAATATTAGCTGGAATAGAAAATATTTTATCACAATATTTATGACATTAATAATACATAAATAATGTTGTGTAAATCATTTTTTTATTTGAGAGGAAGAATGGTATACATAGATTATTTATTTTTTTAACAGAGTGGTCGTCTCAAATCTTGGCTATTAATAGAAAAGAAAATATTGTAATGCGTAATTGAGAGCAAAATGCTAGTGAGCGGGAATAGTTGAGCGGGAAAATGCTAGGTGTGTTAATCTTTTAGTATATAGGGGATTACAAATTACGCAACACTAGACATACAAAGGATATAATAATTAAGAAACATGTACATCATTGAGCCATTGCTATCTACTGCACCCTGCATATGGTCCAACTTCTTGAGAAGATGACTTGAAATCATGCATTGTATCGTGCCAATTAAAACAGAAGGACGTTGCAGGACCCCTTCAATTCTTGCTATATTATGCTGTTGCCAAACTACATAGTAGACAGCCATAAAAGCAAACAAGCTGACCTTCTTCTTGCAGGGAGACCAGTTTCTTCTCCCTATCCAAATAATACAATTACCCAGTGGTACTGATATGTGAAGATAAGCACAGATCTCCTCTAAAACGAGTCTGGTATAAGGACAATACTGTAATAGATGTCTGATATCCTCTCTAGCTGCATCACAGATACAACCTATCTTATCTTTTAGTAGGAGCGGAATAGAAAAAGTCACAAATTGATTATTTTTAGTTATTGAAGTTGAAAATGTCATTTACTACTTGGAAAATTCTTTTATAACTTAAATTAGTGATTGGTAAATTTTACTCATATAAAATCTTTTAAATGGAGGTAATAATCTAAAAATAATTTGCATAAGCTATGTTTTACTCTTATTTGCAAAATATGCTTTTCTAATCTTCTGACATTTTCCTTTTTGATTCCTTACAGTGCATGATATGACAAGAATTGGGGCTTCACGTGTCACAAATACAAATATAATGTAACAGGTCAAAGATAAATTTTTGTGTTTTTTCAAATTATTTCCTTTGATTTTGATTTTATTTACGAATAATTTCTTAAGGAATAATTTTTCTATGTATGAGTTACATTTTAATTGGAATTGTTCTACACAATATTAAGATGATTATGTATATTTTTTATTCGAAATGTCAAATTTTTTCTCACATATATCACATATTTTCATCATTATTAGTAATGAATACTTCGTACATTTTGCATTTTTATTGTCAAATTTTTCCAATGAACTTGATTTATTGAAGCGTCCCCAATTTAAATTAACATGAATAAAAAAGTGAAATTAATAATAAACATTAAAACTATTCCATGCATTGCACGGGTGCTAAAACTAGTGATCAGTTACATACCTTACATAATTAAGTTATATACTACATTAATTTATGCGTTCAATCTAGAATGATCATCATTTTATAGTTATGAAAATGAAGACCCCATATTATCCATCCTAGAATTTTATAAATAACAGTAATCTTTGGGTTAGATGTACAACTATATTTATCAGGACAAATATTTGACGAGGAAGATGGAGATGAAGAAGAAAAAGATGTGGAAAAGGATAAGATGGAAATAGATGAGTAAAAAAAATGTAATACGTGAACCAAAATAATGTATATAAAGAGAGAGTATTATTATCTTGTTTTGTGTTTCACACCTTATATATTTTTTTTGTCAATAATTTCTTTAAGAAGTAAAGATAATAATAATTAAGTTAATTTAAATTAGTTTAAGTTTAAGTTCTGAAAAGTTCAGCTTCAATAAGTCCAGTTCAGATCCTATAATTTCAGTTCAGAAAAGTTCAGATCCTATACGTTCAGCTCAGAAAAGTTCAGATTCTATAAGTTTAGAAAACTTTAGATCCTATAAGTTCAGTTCAGGAAAGTTCAGGTATGTTAAGTTCAGTTAAAAAAAAATCACCAAAATTATGTCCAAAAGAACAAGGCCCTAGTAGTGACCACTCGTTAGATATGAAGGGTTTTAAACACTCACACCACCCAACTTTAATTGGTTTATATGTTTATTGTAACGTCAAGAATATGAAAATATTGGAAGAGGTCCGGCCTAGAAATGGATGTCTCATCTTGAATAATATAAAGACTTGGGAAATCTCTAATCCTAGTTTTAAAATCAGTCTTAAGATCTATAGAGTAATAATTTATTTATGATCTTAATTCAAACTTTCATATTTTATCACTTTATTCCAAATTTGGTGATCAGATTCACGAAAAATACGTACAACAATATATGGGGGTCAGTGTACCACTGACATGTTAATTACTCCCTCCGTTTAGGTCATTTATTTACAATTAATTTTGGCACAAAAATTAATAAGAGGGGAGGGGACCATTTGTAGGTATAGATAGTTGTTGGATGACAAGTAGATTAAGATGAGGTGGATGATCAAATAACACATGAAAAGTATTCCCGAATTGGAGAGGTAAACAAATGAGTGGGACACTAAATAATGAAATAGATAAACAAGTAACTAGGATAGAGGGAATACTGCGTAACAATATAGGGGTGAGCAAAGTCCCATATCCGATCCGGTTTAGAAAATCTAATTTTTTGATATCTATATCTAATAAGACTTTTCCGTATATTCGGAATCGAGGATACAAAAACCATATATATGGTATTCGATTTTTGATGTGTTTGGGAAAGGACTACAAAAGCCAACAAACTACCACTACCACCTCCACCCCTACAAATGCCACCCCTACAAATGCACCAACAACCGCCAATATCATACCACCACGAATGCACCACCACTACAACCACCAAAAATGCACCAGCCACCACCATCAAAGTCATACCAAATTTGCACCACAATCAGAAAGCCCTTATGAATCAACCACATCGTAAAGCTACTCCAAAACATTCACTAATTCCACTAATCTTTGTTTTTGGTTGTATCAACCCGAATTTTTATATGACTAAATAAATTTAATGACAAATAATTAAGTTTAATCATCGATGTAGGCTAAATATTGTAAATCTGGATCGCTATGAATCACTTAAAAAGGAGTAATTAAATTAGTCGTTAAATAAATTACAAATCCTTTACTTAAAACAATGTTATCTCTCTTAAATTCTCATAATTCCGTTAAGGGTGTCATTTTCAAAATCTTTTAGGTACAATTACAAATCCTTTACTTAAAACAATGTTATCTCTCTTAAATTCTCATAATTCCGTTAAGGGTGTCATTTTCAAAATCTTTTAGGTACCTGAAAAACTATCAACACCATTTTGAGCGCGTGTAACCTAACCATTTAATAATCCAAAGCAGGCATCCAAATTAGATTAACGATGGGTAAACAAGGGTCACTTATTACACATAACACACAAATTTCATATTCTTGTTTGTTTAAGTATCATGTGGGTTAGTAGAACAGTAATAAAATGAACTGCGGTGGTAACCATTTGATTTTAAAATCGTTTTTCACATAAGCAACCAATGCATACGAGTCGTGGCTCCTTAGTGTATAACTATACATAACCGACTTGCATCTCACTAATTAGTACAATTATCCACCATACTCGTAAACCGCACCGATCTAAGATGGTTTACATCTCACACCAGAGGGCTCAATAAGGCCGAACTTCTTATTACAACATAACTTATATGTCTTATAACACAGTGGATTCAACGACATGTACACCTGGTATAGACACAAGTTTACCTGGCTTATCCGACTATAAAGACACATTATAGATGTCTACACTAGCATAAAAGCACATGTGATATGTATCTATATGAAATAGCATGACTGATCAAGTCTCAGTCTATGCATGGCCAAACACTCATTACTCTCCGAAAAATGGAGTGACTACTGCCGGCTCAGCAACTAGACCTACATCAAGAACACTTTGTACGCCGAACGACTAGTCCACTATAAACAACTCTATAAAGAATTCAGTTTAATTTCACCTCACTTCAGCTTAATTAAGCCCACTTCACTTCAGCTCAGCTTATTTCATCTTTATTCATCTCAACAAATTTTAATTCAGTAAACTCAATTCACTTCAATTCAGTCTCATTCAACCCAAAAAAAACAAGGTCTGAGTATCATCAATTCATCATAACACAGTCAAACGTTTAAATACACATAATGAACTACAGTTTTTTTTATCTACCTCGTGTTATGGTATTACATTATGGTTTGCTGTTATAGACTAACATTAACCCAAAAGCTTACTGCCAACCACAAAGAATAGTTAAGTTTTCAACATTTCATAATTCATACTTACCATAATAACATTTGTAATATCAATTATATATATAGCACAAATAATAAACAGAACACAATAGCGACATTAAATAAGCAACCTAACAATAAAAAAAACAACTAACAATAAACATTTCATAGTATAACAAACATTATATTTTAATTTTTCTCTAAAATCAATATTATTATTTAAACTTGACGAATATAGAAAATGTAGATACACTAATATAAATTATGGTTTGTATATAGCCCTGACAAACAGGTCAACCAGGTCAGGTACGGGCCGGCCAATTCTAGTCAGATCAGGTATTACACATTTTTAAGTTAGTTTTGACAATTGATTCTTTATTTTAACGTAAATAATATTACATTACAAGAATTAAGCGCTCAGGCAACTAAAATAGGCGACTGATTTGGGTCGCAACGTCTAGTCGCCTTCATAGACACGGGCGACTGATTTCAGTCGCTAAATTTGGCAACCACACTTTTCGTCGCCATGTAGGAAAATTAGAGACTGTTAGTAGTCGCCAAATTGACGACTGAAAACATTGGTAGTCTCCAATTTGGCTACTGATATAGTAGCTAATGTCTAAATTTCAGTCGCCATTTTTGGCATTAAAAAAAGGCAAATTCTCATTTGTGACGGAATGTATCCGTCACAAATGAGAAGACGGGTACCATTTTGTCTCACAAAATGCCCAAATAGAGGAGAGAGGGAAGCACATGGGGGTGCCCCACCTTGTCGCCCCCTTATTCGTTTTGTGAGTGACATTATCCGTTTTCGGATCCGACCCGTCACAAGGGAGACGCTTTGTTAAAAAAAAGCCACTGCAAAAAGGGGCAGATCTGCAAATAAAGCCACTGTTTTGCAAAAACGCAACTGTTCACCAATTTGGTGTAAATTGCAAATTTCTATGGTAAATTTACATTACAAAAATTTAAATAATTCAATGGCCACTACAATCAATTTACATTAAAATACTTCATAAAATTTACATTACAATCAATTTACATTTATAATAACTTATTTCAAAAGCCATAAAAAACACCTAGAATCCGTCTTTCTATGCTTCTCCTCTTCCTTTCTGCTGAATCAACACCTAGAAGCCAATTGCGCCACAATAATAATTCAATTAATTCGTATTTTTAAGCTAATTTTTGAAGTAAAATCGTTTTCAAGTCAAGATCTAAATAGAAATTGGCATGCATGTATCTTTAACACCAAAATTAAAATACAATAATCTGAAAATTTGAATTTAAAAGGAAAAATTAGAATCAATACCTGTAATTAATCAAACAAGCATAAAAATATGATCAAATCCGAAAAAAATGAAGTAATAAAACTTGAATTTTTGTGGTTTTACTGTTAAACTATGAGGAAGATGAGGTTAGGAGATTAAGAGTTGAGTTGGAAACAAAATAGAAGAGGGAGGTTGGTTTTATGAAGTTAGGAGATTTAGTGTTTGGTTGAGAACGAAAAGAAAAGATGATGAATTTGGCGGAATTTATTTTTTGTAAGGTAAGAAGGTGATGACTGATGACTATGGGATGTGGGATCCAAACTATTTTATTGTGCAACACAAATTGGCGACTAAAATATACGGTCGCCCGACCTTACTTTCAGTCACCAATATTATTTATCATACGGATTTGTGTGGTCGCCAATTTGGGCGACTGTTAATTATTTAAACTTGACGAATATAGAAAATGTATATACACCAATATAAATTATGGTTTGTATCATTGTATGTCGTTTTAACATGCAAATTACAACGTGCCATAAATATTTTAATTATTTACTCTTTTAACTATTATGCTAATGAATATGAATTTTCACATTATATAAATAGATTTAGTGGTCTAATGTTTCTAATTTATTTTTGATAATTTAAATAAACTTATGGAAACAAAATTTAAACACAATCACTAATAATTAGCATAACAAGCTTTTTAAAATTAAGGTGGGTAAGGAAAAAGGTTGATTTACCGTTTTATCTTATAATCGGATGAGAGGGCTGAAGGAATTGTGTCCTAAGACATTTCTGACAATTACTAAATATAATATAGGATAGAATATGGAGATAATTATTATATTATTTTATTAAATCATAATTACTTGTTAGAGAATAATTATGGTAATTAGTCATAATAATATTGGATTAATGACTAAAATAATATAATCGTATAAGGTCACACATATAAGCACAATCAGGAAATAATATAAGTCCTTTAAGGAAACAGATATGAAGCACCAGTTTTAGGAAAGGAATAGGAGTTCTTTCCTTATTCCACGTAAACTATATCATGGTATATGATAATATATATAAAGGGTTCTAGGGTGATGGAAAACGATGATGAAGCTTTTCCATAAGAAATCACAAGGGAGAAACTATATTGTTCTATATACAGTCTGCCCCAAGCACCCATAAAAGTAAGAGAGCGATAGTGATCCATCTCTTCCGTTCTAGCAAACATGGGTTTCCGGGTTGTGTTTGTGGACCGAATAGAGGAGCAACAAGTGGGGCTCTCAGATTTCTCATATGTATAAACTATTTGTGGATTTACGCTTCAAGAGGTAAATATTCTTTTCGCCTTTTATTATGATTCATATTATCTTATGCATGTGATGTGAACCCCCGCTATAAACTTAACGTAAACAAATAATAACACAGCGGAAAATACGAGGTTTTTAAAACTTTTAAACATAAAGAGAGTTTGAAACAAGCGCGGTTTCAAATACGACCAAACAAAAGTAAAAAGGCGGAATACAACTACAATAATGTTTGGGGAAAAGATATCCCTAGAATAAAACAAGTACGGTGGGTAAGTCTAGTCATCTACTACTACTAGGTCCAAGGTAAGATACTCGCTAGCCCACACGTCTCCATCCCCAGATAAGCATCCACAACCCGTCATTCATGTAAACATGAACACCATAGTCAGTGGGGAGTAACTCAAGGTTCTCCCAGTCACATTACATCAAGATAAAAACATGTGAGGCATACATAACAATTGCAATCAATAAAAGTATTAAACATTAAACATTGATTAGTAACAAGAAGCAATGAGATGAGTAAACGAAGTATAAATGAAGCATTAATAAACCAACACGTGTCCGACTCAGAGGCTACCTTTAAAGCATGTCTGAGACACAACATATAGACATGATAACGTAATCCTAGGTAAAGAATGTCCACTACACAACGCCATACAAAACTTTAAACCACACTTAGACAATAACACAACCCTTGGTAAGACAACTAGCTAAGTACGTCTTAGCCTAAGACCAGGGCGGAAAGGAACATCCCAAATGAATCTGAATAAGGACATAAAGGGTTCTTATGGTTCGTAAAGAAAAGTTGTTCAAAAGTATAGGGCTAGGCTGATTTCTACACGAATGAAAAAGGGCAAAAATGTTGCAAAATATGATTCTTGTGGAAAAGGAAAAGCCGGTTCAAAATCAAATGATACAACTGTACATTAGTGCTTCCTTTGTCTAAAAGTTAGCCATTGGAAGATGAATTGCCCTATGTATCTGGAGGCTGAAAAAAAACGATTTTTCTACCCTAGGTACATCTGTTATATAAGTGATCGTAACAACTCATACTTGGGTATTTGATATCAGTTGTGGTAATCACATGATTTATAATGTGTAGAGACCAAAAAGAAGTAGAACGCCAATTACCAAATGGTTTGAATGTATTTAAAAAACACATCTATAACATCGACAACAAGAAATATAAGAATAATGATTCAAACACGACCTACATATGACATTTTTGTTTAGTCCACATAATAGCAAAATGCATCGAGAAGCTTCATAATGATGAAATTCTCAAGTCATTTGATTTTGAATCTTATGACACATGTGAATATATCTTGATGAGGAAAATGACGCCACGTTCACGGGGACTAGTGAAAGAGCAAATGAAGTTCTAGCCCTAATACATACGGATATGTGGGTCTATTAGCACATTAGCAAAAGGTGGGTATGGTTACTTCATAAGTTTGAATTATTTGAAAAGTTCAAACAATTTTAAAATGAAGTGTAAAACCAACTTGAGAATAAAATAAAAACACTACTTGTAACACCCCCATCTATCAAGGAGCCTTAACAAGACATTCCCCAATAGAAAAAGGCATTACCATCTCGGTTTCCCGAGGCAAGTAATAATCAAATGTCGATAATAGACCAATTAAGTAGATTACAAGTGGTT
>VHZZ01009834.1:28910-42806 GCA_009801015.1 Silene noctiflora | reverse complement strand
AAGCAACTAGAACACGATATTAGCTCAAAAACACTAAACAAAGTGCTAAAATGACAAGTAAAATGGAGCTAATTTAGGGGGTAAAAATGCATAAATAAAGTACTTATCAGTGTAGTCGGTTACTTGTTGTGTGGTGTGGTGATGGTGATGGAGGCGGTGTGGTACTGTTACATTTCGTTTACATTGCTGTTGTATATAGTTGTTCAGTTGACTGACCCCGTTTAATGTTTTAAAAACTGTGGTGATCCATTCAGGGATGGTGAGCAGGTAATGACAATGATGGTTGTTGACTACGCGGCGGGGTTATCAGGGTGGAGTCTCACGAGTTTTATATTAGCTTCCGCAAACTATGTTTAGTATCACATTTGTTTTAGTTGGTTTTGTACTCCGTTTTATGGAGGATTTTGTAATCATTTAAATTATACTTATATTAATAATGTTTCTTTATTGTTACTATGATGTTCACTGCCTCGGGAAACCGAGATGATAGCATCATTTTATTCGGAGGTAGTCCTATGTAAGGTGCCTCAGAGTATGTGGGTGTTCCACTTAGGACGTCTCCCAAGCCTTTGTGGTAGCTCTAAACAACTCCTACCGGGGTTCATTTTATTTAGACACCCTATGTTCATTTTGTTCATTGGTTTTAGGTTCCAAAATTGTCGCTCTGATACCACTTTATAACACCCCCATACACCAAGGTACCCTAACAAGGATTACCCAAAGTACGATGGTGCTACTATCTCGGTTTCCCGAGGTAGTACGCATCACAGTAACCATAATAAAACACTTAAAATGTAAAAACTTTAGGTAAAAGAATACAACTCCAAAATTACAAGTCTTAAACCAAAAAGGTCATAACAAAAGTAAAGTAGCAAAACATCTAATACTGGAGAAGCTAAACTACAACTGGTGACTCATCCCGTCCAATCCCTACGAGCCACATCAGCGATCATCACCTGCTAAGCCAACTGCTCACCATCCTCGAATGGATCACCACAGTTTTGAAAACAGAAAACGGGGTCAGCCAACTGTATAAAAATATAACATAACCATATCATAAGGCATAAACCAACCAAAGTAAACTGTGACAATCATCCTCCAAACTCCATAGTAACCAGTAACCGACTACGCAACAAGGTGTGTAGCCCTGCCAGATTATCCATCGCAACAGGTAATCCACACCGCCAGTGGGGACCGCAGCCGTACCACCTAAGCCCCACTCCAATCGCAAGGAGTGAACCCAAATCATTAATGTGCACATCCCGCTTGTGACGGGAGCCAGAAGAGGCGAACATGGGGTTGGAACCATCTCTCGAAAATGGTCCCACAATAAATACCAATACCAACACCATAAAATCAATCATACAATAACCACAAAGATTTCCACATTACATGTATACTAATTACACAGCCAACTGAGTAGGGAAACCCTACCTGAATAGCAAATCCAAGAAAGTACAACAAAACGGTTTAGAATGCCTCCTCTACAAAGTCCTCACCTAGAATAGTATTAATCAATCAATGAAACTGTATACAAATGCTAAACATCCTAAAACCCCCAAATTAACCCAATTAGGGTTTGCATACTTCATAAGGATGAATTAACAAGATAAAGGACTTACTGATTGCGATCTACGCTGAAAGAGATGCAAAAACCCCAAAAGATGAACCATAGCCTTTGATGGATTAGGATAAAAAAAGAAGCAATAACGTCGTTCTCTTTTTATGAAAGTGCTTTTAAAACTGATTATGAAATGTTTTAAGTTGATAACACGCTGATTATAAGCTTCTCGATTTATCTTAATCAAACCGCAAAAAACCCGTAACGAACTGGACACTTGGTCAATTATAAGACACTCGACCGAGTGAGACGCACTCGATCGAGTAAGCTACACTCGACTGACTAAGCTACACTCGATTGAGTTCCCACGCACTCGCTCGAGTTCACAACAACTAGAAGCCTGACAGAACCAACACACCACCTACTCGGTCGAGTACCCCGTCCTCGGCCGAGTAGCCTAAGATCAGAAATCTGATGTATTTCATCTTATTCTAACAAGTGGTATCAGAGCATTGTTAAAACATGCATGTCATTTTAAGACGGTTTTATCATTTTATGCGATAAATTGATAAAATTGAAATTTTGATGTAAAAATTTATTTTTTCATGAAATTTTGTTTTGCATGTTAGCCTACTAACCTTAAAATGTTTATGGTAATTTTTCATAATTTATGGAATTTATTTGCTAATAATTAAGTTATTTCGATTAAAACCATGTAACTATATTTTTATGAAAATATTTAATCGGATTTTTTTGTCAATTTTTTAGCCATAACCAGGTTCTGGAATTTGTTCCAGAATGTGATTTTTTTTTTTTGTATTTACATGTTTTTTATGATTAATTTGGAATTAGTTCATAAAAGTTGTAAAAGAATTCGATTAATCTGTGAAATTAATTGAAATTAGATTTGTGGGTAAAAGTTTTGACATTTTGTTGTTCTTGAAAGGGTTTAAGAATATACAAAATTTTATTTTCAAAATTTTTACAAGTTTTATGATTATTTTGGAATTAATGCATAATTGTTATGATTAAATTGGTAATATTAGCATATACGATCATTTCAGCCTTATTAAATTATTGGGGACAAATTTTGAGTACTAAATCAGTTTGGGATATTTGGTTGAACTTCAATATGATTTAAGTGTTGATTATAAGTTTTTAATGGTTAAAAATCGTTAATTCCGCAAAACCGAGCTCTTTATATCGTTGTCGGTAAACTAGGACGATTTGGCATGAGTTTATTATTTATTTTTAATGCATTTTAGAAAATTGTTATCTTATTTGAATTTGATTCATTTATTTAAATATTTATGTAATTCATGTAATTTGTACCTAGTATGGCCTAGTTACTTAATCGATATTACGACGTAATGTACGGGAATATCGGTTGGTTTGTAATTAATTACGATCTCATATCGTCCGTTTCTAATTATTATTAGATTCTTTTTATTTCCATTATTATATAATAGGAAATGTTATGTAACTTATTTATTAGTAATTATTTTGTATAAACAGCGGTTTCCAAAAGACGGTGCCAATCGGAAAGGAGTTTCTATGAAAACCATGGAGTTCCACGAGGCGGAGTTTAATTGGAAGGTGTTCCAATGAAGTTCAAGGGACCAAGAAGTTGGTTTCCGAATTTGTAATAGCTAGTTAATTAGATTAGCTAGTTTATAGGTGGTCGTACTAGGATTTTATCTATTTACATGTTTTGTTTTGCATGCATTTCATGCCCAATCGTCAAAACATGCATTTTTATTGTTTGTTTCCGCTATTGTCAATTTACGATTATCTAGAATTCTACAAGTTAGTTCATTTACGGGAAATTGATAATTACATGCCAAGATCTCTCACATTAATTTAAAATTGAGATTAGTCAGGAGTGACTAGTAGGACCTATGAATCCCTTGTTCATAAGGGCCACGCTCGCCTCAACGAGGTGTTCCCTTTTTACCTTGGGTAGGTAGGGTAATAATTGTTATTACATGCGAATGTTAGTTGGACTCAACGGGATGCAGAAACAGGTCTCAGTTCCGGGGCTAGAGATGAATTTATAAGAAATTTTTAGACCGAGAGTTCTAAGAGTAGAATCAGTAAAACGTTGACTCACCAAATTTTGTTAGATTTGGGATATATCGGCTCACCATGCCCAGATTTAATTAATGATGGATCTCGGAATAATTTATATAATGTAGGTGGGAGATCATTATATAAATTCTATTTAAAACTTGTTAAATTGTTTTTCAAGTATACAACGATAAATGATAATTTTTCCTGCTTTTTCTGTTTGTAGTACGTTATATATCGCAATGACATCTTATAACTGTCTCGCTCCTCATTCTAAAGACTCGTTGCACGATTTATCAATAGAAATGGTTTATTTGGAAGAAAATAGTCACACATTAGATGATCATAGTTCGATATCCGTTATACTACTATGACAAGCGACAAAATGCAATTTGAACCTATTACTCTCAAATCTTCCACTATGGCAACCACCAAAGTTAAAGCCTCTTATGAAGAAGATAAAAACAATTCAAGCTCAATCAAGAATGTCTTGATTTCACCCACTTCTGAAATGCGGTGGATGGATGCAAAAGCTATTGGGAGTAAAACAAGAAACGTTTTACACCTTAATGTTAAGGAGAAAACAAGGTTTAAAAGGAAATTGGGTAAAGGTAAAACGAATATGATTAGCAAGACCAAACTTGAGCGAGGTAATGATCTCAACTACCCCAAATTAGTAGAAGGTAGAAAAACTAGGCGTATTAAGTCTACGAGCAATTTTGGTTCTAATATTTATATGATAGACATAAATTAAGCTAGTACCAGTGCGTGGGTATTTGATACCGGTTGTGGCTCTCAACTTTGTAATCATTTATAAGGGTTGAGGAACGTGCGACGTCTAGCTAAAGGTGGTGTGGACATGCGTGCAAAATGGAGCTAGAGTAGCTGTCTTTTCAGTAGGGACATATGTACTTAGTTTAACTTCTTGTTTTAAGTTGTATCTTAATAACTGTAATATTATCAATTTCTGTGTTAGACACAGAAGGTTTTTCTTTCATGATTAAGAACAATTGTTGTACTTTCTCATTTAACGACATGATTTATGTCCATGCCACATCAGTTGGTGGTATTTATATTCTTGATCAAGCTAAATAAATCTATCATATTAACAACAAAAAGTTCAAAACCAGTGACCCCGATCAATCTTACCTCTGGCATTATCGTTTAGGATATATAAATGACAGAAGCATTAAGAGAGTAGTATTGACTGGTATTCTTAAGCCATTTGATTATGAATCTTATGGTACATACGAATCTTGCTTTCTTGGCAAGATGACTCGTGCCCCTTTTACTGGAAAAGGAGCAAGAGCTAGTGATTTGCTTGCCCTTATACATACCGTGTGGACCAATGACAATTACAGCTAGAGGTGGTTATGAATACTTCATTACTTATACCGATGATCTTAGTAGATATGGATATGTCTACTTGATGAAGCATAAGAGTAAAGCTTTTGAAAAGTTCAAAGAGTTTCAGAATGAAGTTGAAAACCAATTGAATAGAAAGATCAAAGCTTTACGATCAGATCTTGGTGGAGAATATTTAAACAATGACTTTGCTGATCACCTAAAGAATTGTGGTACAGTATCACAATTAACCCCTCCTGGTACACCACAAATGAATGGTATTGCTGAAAGGAGGTGATGCGCTTAAAGATGTCGAGGATGTCACGCTTGGGCCAACAAATGAACAAGAGCTGGTTGTTGCTAATTCTCGAGTAGTTTCTTACATGGGATCGCATTTTCACGTCCAAGGGATCGGAGTATTATTCAATTAAGCACCAGGAGCTAACTAGGCGTGAAGCAGCTAGGAGTTTAAGATCTGGTTGTTTATTTCCAATTCCGTTATTTCCTATTCTGTTATTTTCCTTATCTCGTTTTAAAATATTTTACTGTTGTTTCTTATTAAGCAAGAATAATATCTCATAGAAGATACTAGGTTAAGTTTATTAGCTTATTTGTAAGCCTATATAAGGTGTGAAATTGCTGTTGTTTTGTCTCATTCAACGATTAAGAAAAACTCAGAAAACCCCGATCAAGTTTGATCACCAAACCCTAGATTTGAGAACGTACTTCAAATCTTTCGCGATCGTTGTTCGGGATCCGAACTCTTTTGTTATTAGCTGCGAATTCAGGTCGAATCTCAAGGCTAAATATCCCCTTGTTACTTCGTGTTCTTCATTATCACTGTGTTGCTATTTCGTTAGTTTACATTCAGCTTAATCGTGATTATTGCGCTTCTGCAAACCTTGTTAAGCCTCGTTACTTATTGTTTCTATTTCACGTTAAAAATCACAAAAAACCGACCCCAAACTTCATTTATCATGTTGCTGAATTGTTGCTGGATATCGAGTCTTGATTAGCCTTAGACAATTTGTTAATTACTTCCGCGTTGCGTATCATTTGGGGATGATGCGCTTAAAGATGTCGAGGATGTCACGCTTGGGCCAACGAATGAACAAGAGCTGGCTGTTGCTAATTCTCGAGTAGTTTCTTACTTGGGCTCATATTTTCAAGTCCAAGGGATCGGAGTATTATTCATTGAAGCACCGGGAGCTAACTAGGCGTGCAGCAGCTAGGAGTTTAAGAGCTTGTTTTTTATTTCCAATTCCATTATTTCCTTTTATGTTATTTTCCTTATCTCGTTTTAAGATATTGTACTGTTGTTTCTTATTAAGAAAGAATAATATCTCATAGAAGATACTAGGTTAATATTATTAGCTTATTTGTAAGCCTATATAAGGCATGAAATTGCTGTTGTTTTTTTCTCATTCAACGATTAATAAAAACTCAGAAAACCTCGATCAAGTTTGATCACCAAACCCTAGATTTGAGAACGTACTTCAAGTCTTTCGCGATCGTTGTTCGGGCTCCGAACTATTTCGTTATTAGCTGCGACTTCAGGTCGAATCTCAAGGCTAAATATCCCCTTGTAACTTCGTGTTCTTCATTATCATTGTGTTGTTTTTTCGTTAGTTTACATTCAGCTTAATCGTGATTATTGGCTTCTGTAAACCAAGTTAAGCCTCGTTACTTATTGTTTCTAAAAATCACAAAAAACGACCCTAAGCTTCGTTTATCGTGTTGCTGAATTGTTGCTGGATTTCGAGTCTTGATTAGCCTTATACAATTTGTTAATTGCTTCCGCGTTGCGTATCAGAAGGAACCGCACATTATTAGATATGGTTCGGTCTATGATGAGTCAGACTGAGCTACCTGATTCATTTTGGGGTTTCGCTATTTTGTCCACTATATTCTCACTAAATCAAAGCCCGACTAAGGCAGCGGAAAGGGAAGGTCCCTAATTCCTCGTTTATGAGAATCTGGGTTGTGAGGCTTATGTTAAGAACAAGTCTAACGATAAGCTAGCTCCCCGATCCGACAAATGCTTTTTTGTAGGTTATCCAAAGGAAACTCGTGGTTATTACTTCTAAAACCGTCACGAGAACAAGTGTTTGTGGCTCGTGATGTTGCCTTTCAAGAAAATGAGTTTATTTCTAGAAGATAAAGTGGGAGAAAATTTGAACTTAGTGAAGTTCAAGAGCCACTAACTGAAGAGATAACACAGGAAGATGTTCCTTCTTCGTCTAGTTTAGTTATTATTGTAACACCCCCACATCCCAAGGCACCTTACCAAGGACTACCTTGAGATGTAAGGATTCTACCATCTCGGTTTCCCGAAGTAGTGAACATCATAGAAACCATAATGAAACATTGAATAAATATAGTTTACAGTGTTTACAACATCCTCCATAAAACGGAGTACAAAATCCAAACAAAAAGAAACGTGATAACTAAATAAGGTCTGCGGAAGCTAAAGGCAAAACTCATGAAGACTCCACCCTGCTAACCCCGCCGCATAGTCAATAACCAACATCGCCAATACCTGCTAAACCAACTGCTCACCATCCCCGAATAGATCACCACGGTTTTGAAACTAACAACGGGGTCAGTCAACTGAACAACTATATAAAGTAAACAATGTAATCAAACATAACGAACCACCACACCATCACCATCACCATCACCACACACCACACATCAAGTAACCGACTACACACCGAAGCGTGTAGCCCTGCCAGTGGAAGACCGCAGCCAACCACCTAACCGCCCACAATAACCCAAGTCCCTTAATGTGCACATCCCCCCTACGCTGAGAGAGCGCAGAAGGCGAACAATGTGGGTGAGACAACCTCTCACAATGGCTTACAAATCACAATACCGATCACATCTCAATCACACCCAACACCAACATCCACCACCAACATCACCATCACAACATCGTCACAACAATACCATCACACAATACCCAAGTCCATTAATGTGCACATCCTCCTTACGCTGAGAGAACGCAATGGGCGAACAATGGGGGTGAGACCATCTCTCACAATGGCTCACAACCACAATCACAATACCGTCACAACAATAATATCACAATATAGATCAATCACAGTAATAATCACAAAGACCGTCACATTGTATCATGGTAGCGGAATTGTCGCCCACCCCGCATAAAATAATATTTATAAAACTCAATACCAAATTAATGAATGTAGTAGGGTAAGGAGGTCGATCCAAAGAGACGGTTAGGATTGACGTGTTGATCTTGGTCGGTTTAGTCTAGTCAATCAAAGGTTGAAAATTTGAATAATCTAAAACCAACTAAACTAATTAAGGCAATTAACAAACAAAATGAAAGTAAATTCGAATAACTAATTAAAGGGAGTTAGGGGGAGTTAGGGTGTCGGGTCAGATCGCTAGCTCATAGAACGGGTTAACTATCCAACTCATGAAAGGCAACAAGAAAGAGAGTAAGACAGTCTTTCGACTCAAGCTAACCCAACCAACCCTTGGCCTAATTTCTCAAGTCAAGGAGGTCATCTAAGATAAGGTGTCAACTTAGAAATTTCACACTAAGTCGAATTTACAATTACCCGGGTCGAATCGTCACCCTAACCGAATAATTCCCACCAAAGATTAATTCTAGTCTCTAAAATGGTAAAAATGGAAGCATAATCGTCCAATGGTGGAACTAGCTCAAGAAACCTATCCCCTTTTCCCCCTAACTAAAGACTACTCACTAATTATCATAAATACTAAACTAAATAAATTACCCACTAATAATAAAGCACTATTAAACATGATTAACATGATAAAGATGAGAACTTGCACTAATTAAACATTAAACTAATAAAGATAAGAACTTGAAATTAAATAACATGAATAAAGATGAAGAGAGAAATTAATATCATATTTGGATAAAGGAAATAGATGTAGAAGTTGATTACATAAAGAACAAATCTTGTACCCGATAAATAAACTAAATCGAATTCAAATTTAGAGTATAGAGGAAAAATAAGAGAGGAGACCTATAAAATAATTTCTGAAAAATATTTCTACACTAAAGTGAGTCTAAAAAAAATGAGAGCCCCCTTTTAATTTGGGATTTTACATATTTATAGAGAGGGTTCATTAAGGGTAGAGTGGTCCTTAAAATGTTGAGAAAAAGAGAAAATAAAGCTAAAGAATTAATAAGATACAAAAGTATAAAAATAAAATGAAAGGATTGTATGTCACGACACACTTGCACACACATGCTTTCCTCAAAGTTGCATTTGTCTTCTTCTGATAAAAGCAAGCCCCAAATTCACAGCTCCTCAAATATTTACCCGGTAGATACAAAATTACTCCCGACCGGGCATTCTTTCGCCCCTCGGTAACACGATTTTGCCTAACTGAAAGATTTGCTTTGACACTTCTCTTGCTTCCTTCCTCCTTAAGATATTGACACCATGAACATATATTGTGCTTGTTCCCAGGTGGCGATTATAATGAAGATGCAGGGCTCGCGGTTGTGGTGGATTTCTGGGCTTGTGGAGAATTGTTGTGGTGGTCCGAGCTCGACAATGGTTGGGTGGTTGACTCGGTGTTAGTGCAGGGAAAGCGACGTGGTGGTGAACGGAATTGCAGGGGCTGAAATTGTGATGATGGATGATGATGGAGTCGGGTTGGTGTTGCAGGGGAGAGGAAACGGTTGTAATGTTTGTGTGTCAAGGTAGAGGACAAAATTGGAGATGGAGATGTAGATGGTGCGAATTAATGATGGTGGTGGTAGCGAAATGACGTGATGGAAGAGCAACTATGTCGAATTGAGGCGAAAATGGTGAAAGGAGATGGGTGTTGGTGACAGAGATGGTGGATTATTGAAATGACGATTGTATAATGGGTGGTTTTGTGATGTGGGTTCGGTGATGCTCGATGTTGAGTTGATTAACAAGCCAAGGTGGCTGCTGGTTTCGCGCCATGTGGGCAGGGGCTCCAATAGTGGACTTGCTGGTGAGATGAACGAGCCATGATAGATGATTGTTGTTGATGGTGGTTCAGGAGAACGAAAATGAAGGGCTTTGTAATGGAGTTTTGGTTGTTTGGCGGAGGAGATGACGATGAGATTAAATGGGTTTGGGCCAAATATCCTTGTCTTTTGGGTTTTAATTTATGTTTTGCTCCATTGGTTTGTTGTAAAACTCAGCCCAATTTCGTCCCGCTTCTCAAATTCTCGTCTATCCCATTTTATACACGAACCTGATTCCTACAAAATTAAAAGAACAAGACCAGTACCAATTCTCGGAAAATAACGATTATTCACAATAATTATAATAAAACTAATTATTCCTAAATAAATAATAAAATGAGCTATTAATTCAATTAAAGTACACAAAATCGAATCGAATAAAGGTATGAATAGGGGTAAAATCGATACTAAAATAATAGTTATCAAATCTCCCCACACTTGAACCTTACTCGTCCTCGAGTAAGCTCATAAATTAAGACAAAAGACCCTAAATGTAAAAATAAATAAATAGCAAAAATGACTTATTATAAAATCCGAATTGGGTTTAGCTACACCCGTAGCCCTTTCAACTCTCAATTTGACACTAATGAGGTAGAGTGTCCTATTGCAAGGCAAGTGAGGTCTTGCTACAAAATTGCGAAACAACCATACATTAAGCACGAAATCCAATCAAATGGTCATTTCTTATCAAAATAAGTCACCTCCCTCATCAAGGTAACTAAGAAAATTCTCATTCAAAAGTCACATTTCTAAAATCCAACTTAAGCGTAAAGAATGACAACCAAACACTCCAAAACCGACACAATTTCATTATGCATCTTCTAACCTTAGTTAAGGACTTGTTAAGGGTTGAGGTGGCAGTGGAGCGAGATCTCTCATGAAGTTAGTGGCATATAGACATAGACAAGTCTCGAATTCTTTACAATAGTAAAGGTCAAGGGTCGTCCCCTTACTCTAATAAGGTGGTAAGACAAAAGATTTTTTGAAATGAAATGCTCAAGACAAAATATAAAAAAGTGAATCAACTAAGCATTAAACTTGGCCTCTTTCAAAAATTTGAACTTAATATTCAATACTTGTGATGGGGCTTGTCCCACGCGTGCTAATGCCATTTGCTTTCCCCAATCACTTATTAGGCAACCGGTTAACCTCTAGACAATAGCTTTTCGAGGTGATAGTCACTCTTTACCTTTGGTCACGATTGAATTCACGACCATTATGGGGGCCCAAATTAATGGATCCCCTCCAAAGGCATCAAAGTGTTAGTCCTCCACCAAAATTTCAAAACATTACATTTCCACATTTCTAAAAATTTGAGGCGGCTTTGACCATTAAAACTTCTAATACACAAATCCTTTTGAAATGAGCAATTCAAACTTATTCATGAAAATTGCATTTTTGGTTGTCAAACCACCAAATCAAATAAGGTTACCAAGACAAGTTAATCAAGTCCATATCACATCACGAGAGGTGGTGATGGTTGTAGAGCACTCACCCCTCAAACTCACATGACACAAAATCGGAATGTACACAATGCCAAAATGGTGGTTCAAGTGTTTAAAAACCATTTTCTTCACAAAATTTGGAAACTAGAATAATAACTAAATCAAAGAGAGTAAGCAAATTATTAAAAAGAAATTACTTATTTTTGGGAATTTTTTTCATCATCCTTTTTTTCATTTTTGTTATTTTTCAACATATAAGCACACAATAAAACACATGTAAAACTAAACATGGTACTACTACGATAAGAAACATAAACTAAACTACGATAACACATAATCACAACAACAATACACCACCAAATGTACCAATATTCCAACTTCACAACAAATATTTACAAGCATCAACACCACCAACCTCCAAATATATTCAATCCAACAATATCAAATACGGAAACCAACTATACAAAACCTCCCCACACTTAAATTAGACATTGTCCTCAATGTCCTATACTAGGGAGGGGTGAAGGGTGGGTAAGAAGATACCTTTTCAAGTATTTGGTCACTTAATTGTGGTGACAGGGTCTTTTCATGCTTCTTTCAATCTTCCCTTCACTTGTTAAAAGCACCTACATACAAAAACACCATACAACACCAAAAGAATAAATATGCACAAGAAAGGGTTTGCTTAAAGTCATTAGCTCGACTACTTCAAGCTCTCAAGAGCAGAACAACTTAACGCTCTCAAGAGTATATCAAACAACCTAGCATGAAATTGAGAAAAATGACAATAGAAAGCATTGATACAACAAGCTAATTCATGAAAACAAGAAGGCAAAACAATTAAGAAGACATTTCTCATGCCTCTAAGTTCAAATGTCACTTCCATGTCATTGTTACGGTTCTTAGTTGAGTGGCCAAGGAGTATCAAAGAAGAGAGATGATCTAAGAGGAATGAAGAGTTAGACACAAGTGAATCTTGTGAAGGGGAAATAAGAGCTTCTTCATTAAGAGTGAGAGGTTCAAATAGAGCACTTTCGGAGTACTTCTCAACAAATAAGACTTTATGACTCCCCTCACCTTCCACTTCTTCACTARAAGTTTCACTCCTTTCACTATAAACATCATCCACCATGTAATCAAATAGAGGATTCTCCATCATTATCTCACCACAAATACCCTCAAAAGTGGGATTTGCAAAACTCTTAGCCATGGTAAAATCAACTATTTTACCACTAACAAGGGTGGGTGAATCTTCATAATCACTCTCTTCCTCTACAAACTTATTAATGCTTACAACATCATGACAAAGAGTAGGCTTCTCAATATCCTCAAGCACAAACTTTTCTTCCCATTCCATGTCAAAATTACCATAATACATGTTCATGCATTCCTCTTTCCAAGTCTCATCAACAATCTCACAATCCTCAAAAGAGGACGTATTCATCAATTCCTCCCTTGCCTTCTCATTATCACTTCTTTTTGCACTTTCTTTGATGACAATTTCATCACAAGTTTCATTCTTAAAGCTCTCATCAAATGTCACACACTCTAAGTCAACCAAACAAATGTCATGCAAATCACTCTCAACAAGAGAACAACTTCCATCAACTAAACCATAATCATCATCAAACCTCATAAACTCCAACTCACTACCATTACATGATTTTTTAGAATTCACATTTTGAGGTGTGAGTTGGCCTTTAAGAGGTGAAATTGGATAAGAAGGGTAGTGTGAAAAGTGTTTCTTAAGTGGTGGCATAGCATTGACATCATTCATCGCATTTATATTCACAAAGGGTGGGGATGAATAAGAAATATAAGCATTGAAATCATTTCCTAAATCACCACAAGTTTCATAAGAAGTTGCTAACGCATGCACAACATTCACATTTAAGGGAGAAAAGGTAACATGATGGGAATGAACATTGTAAACATAAGAGGGAGAATCAACCTCAACTTGTGGCTCACTCAACTGTGTCGCTCTTCCAAACCCATAATGAGCATCGGTCTTAGCCACTTTATCAAGCAAAGACCTCGCTTCATCATCACTCAAATCCTCAAAGGCCCCTCCAGCCGATACATTTATCAAGTCTTTGATAGGTGGATGCAAGTTGTTAAAGAAAGTTTGTGTGGTTAGCCAAATTGGGATTCCATGGTGTGGACATCAAAAGACCATTTAACCTCCCTCAAGCCTCACTTAAACTCTCAAACTCGCTTTGATGGAAGATGAAAGGCTCATATCTTAACTTGGAGGTTTTAGAAGGTGGGAAGTATTTATCAAGAAAGGCTTGGACAAGGTCATCCCAAGTCGAAAATGTGTTAGGAGAGTGAGAATATAACCATTTCTTAGCCTCATCCCAAAGGGTAAATTGAAAGAGTATAAGTTTCACAACATGTTCGGACACACCATTCTTCCTTACCAAAATGCACTTCCTATTAAAACTCTCCAAATGGTCAAACACATTCTCATTAGG
>VHZZ01009830.1:26117-41635 GCA_009801015.1 Silene noctiflora | reverse complement strand
TTATTTGATATCACTAGTTTTATTATTATTATAAGAAATATTTATAGTAAATAAGAATTAAATATAAAACAAGAAATAAATATAAAATAGGAATATAATTAATTCTAAATTAAATATCATAAATCGAGAGAAATATAAAAGAATATCATCTTAAGAAATAACTATAAAATACGAAACAATAATTAAAACGTGATTCACTAAATAATAATAGTATATGTATAAAATGGTTTAAATAAACAATTCATTTTGAAATACATTTATAAAGACGTAGTTTGACTTGCGTTGACCATCGCTAAAATACGGGATATTACAGTTATCGGGTTTGTTTGGAGGTGTGGTGATTGGAGGACACTTGTGTTATCATATTTCATATATGCATATCATGATTGCAATTCATATTGCATACACTTGTTATATCGTAAGCATTCGTATTATTTAGACTGAACGTTAATGTTTTCAAATATCTGTGATGAATCATATGATATTTCCGATTATATGGGGAGTATGGTTTGACAGGTAGCTTGTACACGTTGATAAGTCGGGGCTTATAACGGTCTCCTTTGAGCGTGTCGCCAGTAGCACTTCTTATTTTTGACATTATTTCACTAGACTCCACTTATTTTAGTTAGTTTGTATAATTTTGCATTATAGTTATATTCTTGAATATGTATTAACTTATTATAACATTAAACTTATCTATTTTAAATGCTTCTAATGGTTTGTTCGCAATATTACCGTCGGAAACCAAGATGTGTAGCGCCCTCATTGACTAGGACGACCTTGAGGAAGGCTTCCTAATTAATGAGGGTGTTACAATATTGGGGACAATTGTTGGTGGCTATAAAGAGAGACGGGAACAACCAGATGTTTCCAATTGAATGGGTTGTAGTCAATGTGGAGAACATTGGGTCTTGAAGTTGGTTTCTACAATTGTTAGATAAAGACTTAAGGACATTTGATGGTACTGGGTAGACCTATCAAATGGGTCGGGTGGATCGGGTTATACGGGTCGCTTCATACGGGTCACGGGTCGGGTTAGGGTCAGAATACGGGTCAAGAAATCATGTTTAACGATTTTTTTTAATGAAAAAATATCTTTAAAAAGGTAAAACATATTTAAAATTTATATTTTAATCATATTCAATGTTTACATTAATTACATTGGCATAATTATTAAAATAAAGTATTTTTAATAGTTATTTTATTATTAAATATTATAAAAGCTAAAAAAAATAACTTTTAAATTGTGTTTGTAATTTTAAGTAATAAAAATAAAAAAAAATTCACTATTTTTTCAAATATAATATATAGATAATATTTTAATAAAATTCTTGATTTATCTTTGACCCAATGGGTCGGATCTGGACCCTAAAATAACGGGTCATTTCGGATTCAGGTCAAATGGGTAACCCGTTCGAAATTTTCGGATCTTGACCGAGAAAAGACGGGTGGGTCGGATCGGGTCAGAATTTGACAGGTCTAGTGGTGGGTATACTATAATGTCTGGTCAACAAAATGGTCTATTGAAAGTTGTTGCTAAAACGTGGCCACAAGCTGAACAAAAGTATGTGCGAGACATGTATATATGACTTTTAGTGAAGTTTTTGGTGGAGGACAAGGGTATAGAATGCACTTTTGGAAAATTGCGAAAAGCGCAACTTTAAAAGAATTTAAGGAAAACATTAATAAATTAGTTGCTACCAGCCCCGAGGCTGCCGCTGGTTTAATGGGGAGAAATTATAAAAAATGGTGTCGAGCATTCTATACTCCACAATGTCAATGTGATGCGGTGGATAATATTATGAGCAAGGTTTACAATGCTTATATCTTAAACTCAAGGTACAAGCTTATTATAATAATGCTTGAAGATAAAACGGAGTCCATCATGGAAAGATTGCACAAAAACAGAGACTTTATTCGCTTAAAAAATTTGGCCATATATTCTAGAGCTCAAGAATAGTTAGAAAAAGGTAAAATTCACTGCTCAAGGTTGGAATTCTGTTTTTAATGGCAGATTCACCATTGGTGTGAGAGAAGGAGCCACACAAGTTAGATATGTGGTTGATTTATCGAACAAGAGTCACTCTATGCTTGATAATTAAATGACATTCCTTTTAATCATAACATTGCTGCAATATGGCATAATAAAGACCTGGGGCGTATGTTGACACTGTAATTATCTAAAAAAATATTAAAAGGGAAGATTAATAGGTGAAATTAACAGCATTTAATACACTTTTGACCTTTCTTCTCTCAACAATAATTTTTAGAATTTATCTAATATCTTATCTTCGACATTAAAATTCTTATAATATTAAAAATAACTCATTTATTCCTTAATCATAAGTGAAAAAAATATATTGTATAAATAGTGTACATATAAAATATAATTAAAAGGCTAACTTAAGTAATTTTTAATTGTCACGTGCCAAGATAAGCAATACAAAGTATTTATCTAAAAAATAAAAAATTTAAATTTTATTATTATATTTCACAAGTCATCTAATATATATTAAAGGAGATATTAAGGGGAATAGTTAATAGGTGAAATCAATAGCTTATAACATTCTTTTGACTTTTCTTCTCTCAATAGTAATATTTAGAATTTATCCACATAAATTGTAACTTTTAATATTCCAACACTTAATCTTCAACATTAAAAATATTAAGGAATACCACAAGTAACTAATTTACTCCTTAATTAGAAATGGAAAAATTTATGTATAAATAGTGTCAAATGATAACAATATTCACATATACAAAAGTGATCACTAATTTTAATTTCTAATACTCTTATTTATTTGATTTCGCTGCAAATTTCCATCTTTCATAATTTATTATTGTAGATTGTTTTTATTGATATTTCAGAAAGATGATTTAGAGAGATTATTGACTTAAATTTAATTATTTGGCAGGTGAATTACTAATGGAGGAGCTACACAAATTTAGAACGAGAAGAGTTTCTTACTCTTGAGCAAAATGGAAGATAATATTCGTACATAATATTTTTTATTGAAACTTTTTCCTCATGTGAATTTGAATTTTTTGAATTGTGCACAATCGTTTTAAAAATTGAATCTTTATTAATTTCGTTTATGTTAATTTCATTTTTATTGACATTTGAAAAGCAAAATCATGTTCAGTGATTGTGGTATAAATAACAAGCGGATCTACATATAAGACTAGACTGATATACTGATAATATAGTTGATTAATCGTGCATATCAACCATTTTTTATGCTAATTTTATTTATTTTTATGTAAATTCATATAATTGTTTATGTAATAGCGACAATGATTATGTTTATCTATAGTGTTTTTTGTTTGTATAATGATTTGTCAAGATATTTCGTTATACATTAATTGTATTTAGTTTATGCTTAATGACAAACATTGCAAATTCAATATAAATAAACCTTCCGGCAATTGATACTATAGAAAAAATTATTTTCACTTATAAAACATGTAAAATCACGTACAGATTATATATGAGCATAAACTAAGTTTGAAAATTGGACTAATTGATTGAAGTATAACCTCTATATAATAAATAAATTTGGTAATATGAGTAATAGCTCTATACTTAATATTATATGATTATTTCCGTATAATTTTTTTTCCCGCCAACTTGATAATAAATTAGCGTAACTGTTGTCAATATATATGTTTATATAATTCTTAAGAAGGAAAATGACTAGATAAATAAAGTAACTTATTTTTCCTTTCACTAAGGCACTTATAAAATCGGTCCAATTTTATAAAGTGTACTTCATGTTAATTTATTAATTAGTATCTCTATTTTAAATTAATTTAATCTTGCAATTATCATTCTTATTCGAATGATTTTGATATTCTCTAATTCTCTAATATATCTTATTTATATAGAGGAACATGGTCTCATCAATAAATGATATGCTTGAATTAAATTTTCTATTATGATATTTGGACTATATAATTTCTAAAATGTTGGAAAGAAAAAGGTTATAAGTTCTACAAAGTAGAACAACATACTAAATTTTGTATATAATACCTACAAACTACAAAGCTGTCATATTAGTTATAAAGAAAAATAATTGATAAATACATACGTGATAAATTCAATTCTAGGCCGTGCATTGCACGGAGATCAAAACTAGTGGGTTATTAAAAAGACAAACCATCCCCTTCCCTATATAGCCATTTGTTTGATGATGTAATCACATGTTAGGCAAGTAGCAGACTACTCCGACTTTGAAGATGAACAAACATTATGCGGCATCACCACAATGCAAGGAGCTCACACATTTATTCAATCTCAAACTAGCTCTGTATCCAATGATGTTCCGTCTTTTGTTGATTTAAAGGGGAGAAAATGTATTCCAAGCAGCATTTTACAGGTAGTATATGATAATAATATGTTTATTGTTTATAATATCATAATGTCTATTTAATATGGTTTTTTATAGGTTTTTTTACTCCTTACGTTACACTTCATAGAGAAGTTTTGCTATTTATGTTTCAAACAATAATTGATACTTTTTTTCTCTAGAGTTGGACTCGAAAATGATTGTAGAGAGGCACATGAGCAATTGACGAACAAGGTGGCGGTTAAGTGGAGTATCGTGCTGTTAGAAGGAATTTAGGTGTTTTGCATTTTGGTTGATAAGTTGTAATCAGATTTTCAGATGAAATTTTGACATTTTTAGCTGTTTTACTATTTTACAAAGATTAACGGGTATGTGTTGCCTTTGCCTTAATTAATTTTGATTGTTATGAATGATGATGGATATTGGTGGTTAGAATCTATTTTAATGTTAGAAACCTTAACGGTATTAGTGTTGAGGTACTTAATGGAAAAAAATAATTGTTTAGATCCTTAACGAATTTTTTTTGCAAAGTTTGGTTTCTTATTTTATCCTTAACTCATACTTTCTCCATTCAACTCCACTCTAACACTTTCTATTTTGTACACTATTCACAAGTGAACATTTAATTACAAATTTCTCTCATTACATAAGTGATAATATATTCATGTGGGATCTTGTTTGGTTCGTCTTTACGAGTACATTAGAAATATCCAACTTTTATAATTTTTGTAAATACGTAACTAGCGATATTTAGCATATAAAAGAAGCGTTGATAAATGTGAAAAAATAAAGTGGGAGAGTGAAGTTGAATGAAGAAAGTGGATAGAAGTAGATTTTAGTGGTATAGTCTATAGAGTATAGACTAGTGAGCCATCAATTATCTCAGATGATGCCACGTGCAAAAATCAGAACCCTCAATGCCAGTGATAGAATAAGGAGAAAGAGGTCCACTATTAGTAACGCCCCCACCACCCACCAACTCTTCCAGAAACTTCCTCTAAACTCTTGGCTCACATTTGCCTTGAAAATATAGCGGCTCATAATTTGCCACGTATCAATAAACTCCACGTCATTATCCTACGTGGCACAATGTTTAACTTGGTAACCTTCTCATACATACCTAATTTAGGGCATTTTTTTTAATAATTAAAAAAAAAAATTATTCAGTTTTCTCTCTCCTCTTTTGCACCTTGCTTCTCTAATTCATACAACAAGCCGCAAGATTCAATCTTTATTGCACTTATCCGTTTAATTACCGATTTAATTACTGGGTTTTTAATTTGGTCAACTTTTTTACGTGTTTTTTTGTTGTTTTTTTTGTGTGTGTTTGAGATGAATGGGGTTGGGGTTGGGGTGGGGGAAGAGGAAGGGGCAAAAATGGAAATAGACATGGTAGGTGAAGTGGAAGAGAGGGAAAATGAGGTGTACATGTGGGGATATTTGCCTGGTGCATTGCCTCAACGAACTCCTATACAATCTCCGCTTTCTATTAAACTTCCGCCGTCGATTGGGATATGGAGGGATGTTTGTGGTGGTGGTTGCGGTTTCGCCATGGCCATTTCTGGTGCTCATTCTTTCTTTCTTTCTCTTTCTTTTAATCTTTTTTTTTTTTTTTTTTTTTTTTTTTTTGTGGAGCCAGGATTTGAAGTTAGGGGATAGTTGAGTAACTAATGCAATAGAGTAATTTACGAAACCATGTGTCCAAATTTTAACTAAGAAATTTATGCTGTGGTCAAGTATTGTTGTTGTTTGTTTCACTGTGTTGATTGTAATTTAATTGGTGATTGAATGTTAAGCTACTCCGAATGGTATCGTATTCTTTTTAATTAAAATGTAGGTTTATACGAGGAAAAAGAATGTTGGTATATGGTGAAGTGGAAAAGGGAAAATGAGTTGGCGTCACCGGTGGTACAAAACTACTCTCTCACTTACAATATGTAGGGAGCTTTAAAAATGATGGACGCTACATAAGGGCATGGGGGAGGGTCAGTACCACCAAGTGAAGCCTATCATTGTCCGTAGAAAAAGGATTGATTTTGCAGAAGCCATATTTCTATATTAGGGTTTTAAATTCAAAACATTTTGATCGATCATATGGAGTTTTATTTGTATTCTGAAAGTATCGCTAATCTTGGAGCTGGGATCTAGTAGCATTAGTTAGGTCCTGCTGTGATTTGACTGTCTTATTTGGTAAACTGCGATTGAGGGACTATTTGTTTCGAAATCACATTGAATCTAAGAAACCTCGTGTTTTGGTTGAGATGGTAACATTGCTTCTCAATGTGGGTTTATATTAGTCATTTAATACTTGGTGTTTTTCTTAGATACTGGAAAGCTGATCACTTGGGGTTCAACAGATGATTTAGGCCAGAGCTATGTAACTTCTGGAAAGCATGGGGTAATGCGAATGCACAAGTAATTTTAAATAAAATTGCAAGTCGATTATAACATGTTTCACTGGAATGACTTCAATTTTTTTTTTATTGTTTTTTTCTCCAGGAAACACCAGAGCCTTTTCCTCTTCCTACAGAAGTTTCCATAGTAAAAGCAGCTGCTGGTTGGGCACACTGTGTTTCAGTTACAGGTATCGGCATAACAGTGGCATGCTATATGAAATGGATAGTGTCACAATTTCTCTCTTTTATTGATATTACTTTACTTTGAATTTCTAATGAACCCAAAGACTTGATATTCCTTAGCTATGGATTACACTGGAAAAAAGTGAAATAGCTCACTGTCGGGAGAGGTCGTGTGTGTTTTTTTTTTAATAGACCCGTAACTGGTTGTGTTTCCTTTTATTGTGAGGTAACAATCATACGATGTTTTCGATGCAATTTTCAAGCTAATACAAGGGTAAGGTTGCGTACAACCAGCTCCCCTTACCTCGCAATTCCCGGGAGCCCGGAGGCCTTGGGGATTTCTGGTAATGATGTATTGTGAAGTGACAATTATTTGATGTAATTTTATATTATGGTCATCTGAAAACCTCTCCCTATTGTTAATGTTTACATAGAAGTATCACTGCTTACATATGATCTCTTTACCCAACATTTATGGGATCCCTTTAGAGGATAATAATGTTGCTGTCCTTGTATTGATTTTACTCTACCTTCTATTAGGGAAGCATAGATTAATGCGGTCTCACAGAGGGGGTGTCTTAATCGATTAGGGGAGTGTTAAAAGCACTATCCTTCTGTGGCTATGAATTTTCAAAGACTCCTTTTAAAGTCCACACCTCACTAAATGCAGACAAAGCAGAAGTTTATACATGGGGATGGAAGGAATGTGTACCCTCGGGAAAGGTATTTGGAGATTCCTCTCCTGGAGGCAGCTTAGAGAAGGATCCACCTGAAAAGCAATGTACCCTTTATACTGAACAAGGTAATTAGCAGTTTCGCATTTTGCTTAGAGAAATGTAGAGGGCTGCCTTTTGGGTGGTTGAACTTTGAGATGTGCTTCATAGATGGTTTTTGCAGTGAGTCCTCGCTTCCAAGGGTCAAAAAATGCTTGTGGGTCAGAAATAGGTACAGAGGGTAAAGGATCAGGGGAAGAGACTGCAAAACGAAGAAGGGTGTCATCGGCTAAAACAACTGCCGAAAGCTCCACAACCAGTGAAGAACCGCTCTCGGCATTGCCTTGTCTTGTCACACTTAGTCCTGGTGTAAGGATATCAGCTGTTGCAGCTGGTGGTCGGCACACCTTAGCACTATCAGGTAATTATGTTGGCTTTAGCGTTGTGGGTTTGACCTTCCATTTATGCCCATGTCACGAGACCACGTCACTGTCTTATGAGGAGCTTCGTCAACTTGAATAAGGGGAAAAAAAAGAAATAATGGTGTTTTTGTGACCCTTATTACTCCGTCTATTCACTTTGGTTGCATGTCTTATGTCTGACTTTTAGACATGACACGACACTCCGTTATGGATCAAAAAATTGAAAACTTCGCATAAAGTAACCGTATCCAACTCTCTTCACCGTGTCATGTCGAGCACTTCCAGCCGAGTCGGAGTAACATATTCCGTGACATGTGAGGCGGAGTGTATTGTGTGCTGTTCTATGGAAGTGTTTGCTTCTAAGTCAAAATTATATTGGAATGCAGCATTTTTGTAATGTGTAGAAGACAAACTAACTCTTTGAGTTTTTTAAGTAGGATGTAATGTATAGTGTCATTGTATGTATGTATTGTGTCATTTGTAGATTTTTGCCTCACGTTCAACTCTATAGATTAAATAGTGCATGTTTAACGTATGCTATATGAAGAGTTGCTGATGGGTTCTATTTTTCCTGAAGCTTAGATATAGGACAAGTGTGGGGCTGGGGCTATGGAGGAGAAGGGCAACTAGGTTTGGGGTCAAGGATACGTATGGTATCGTCTCCGCATCCTGTACCATGTATAGAGTCTTCTCATAGGAGAGATAGACACTCGAGCTTCCCGCAGGCTAGCTTAAACTCAGAAGGTCATGGCTTCAAAGTTCCCGGGAACTACATCAAGGGTATTGCCTGTGGAGGCAGGCACAGTGCAGTTATTACAGGTGAGTAATGACTATCAGCAATAACCCACTACAAATGTTTTCATGTTTCCTAGGTGTTAATGTCAAAAGTGATCATATCATAATAGTTATCTTCCTGTTGATTCATCACTAGTCCTTCAGATGCTTGTGCACCCTCTTCCCTTGTTCTTTTCAAACACAAATCGTCTGTATGGATACATATTGACTTCTTTAGGAGAGAGAGGGAAGAAGGGGTCTTTTTTTCTTCGGTGTCTTTCTTACATTGAATGGATTTTGATTTTGCTTGTACGAAGGAGAATTGATTACTCCATCTCCCTCCTAAGTCCCTCTCCAATTCTCTGACCAAACAAGGGAATCTGTCCTCCTCCTCCTTCCCCTCCCTTCCCTAATCTTGTAAAAACCTCTGTCCATAGTTTTACTGCGAACATCAAGTAATTATAGCCTTGGCCTTAGCCTGAAGGATATATTTTCTAATTTTGTTGTTATATTATCAGATGCTGGAGCACTTCTTGCTTTTGGATGGGGATTATATGGACAGGTACAGAGTTGATGGTTATGCATTCTGTTTGTACTCCCTTTTGTTTGTTATGTTTGCTGTGGTACACCCGTCTTACGGTCTTACTCTTCTTATGATAGTTATGGTAAATGATAACTTCTTATGTTGCTTTTATATACGGAAGGTAATGATAGTTATGGTAAATGATACTCCCTCCGTCCCGGTCATTTGTTGTCCTTTGGTTTTGGCACAAAGACCAAGGAAAGAGGAGGGAGCCAATTAGGAGATGACAAATGGAGTAAATTGAATGTGAAAGACCAAATCACTCATCAAATGCAATCCTAAAATAGAAAGGACAACAATTCATTGAGACACCCAAAAATGGAAAAGGACAACAAATGACCGGGACGGAGGGAGTAACTTCTTATGTTGCCTTGATATACAGAAGGTGATTTTTAATTTAGCTCTTTGTTTGGATGGGGATAATTGGAGGGATAGGGAGGGGAATAGTTCCTTTTCTTGAGTTAACAAAAATGACATGTTGGAAAACGGAGGGGTGGAAAAATGGATCCCTTCATTTTCTTAATACTTCATATTGAGCAGATCAAAGCTCTTCAACATACGTAGTATTTGGGAGGAAAATGAAATTGCTTCATTTTCGCTCCCCTCGCTTCCTCTTTTTGTGTCCAAACAAGGGTAACACTGGAAAAGTTTGGATGTCACTCGCTTTTCTCTATATTCCTTTTTGGAAGATATTTTTGAGGGTTTTGTGTTGCTGCTTCATTTGTGTTATGAGGAGGTTTTCCCTGCCTTCTTTACATATTTATGTCATGTGCAGAGGTCTTCTTACTTTGTCTACATATGTTAGATGCCCGGGAAGCTTTTTCCTCCCCTTGAGTATTGTCGATGAAACTCAACACAAATTATATGATGACTGTCCCTACTTGGCTTCTAATTTGGGCTTGCAATTGTGCAAGGAACTTTCACTAGTGATTATATTATATATAACTAACTAAAATGAAATAAAGCAAAGACAGATCACCTATGTAAAAGTCAGAGGTTAATATATGTTGTGCATAGAGAAGCATGGAGTCCATGGACTGTTACTATTTAGGAATGCAAGAGTACCTTGGCCTAGAATTTAACCCCTGATTCTAAACATTTTAATTCATATACTAAAGTTGAGACTATCCTTCGATCCAACGTCTAAGAATACTCATTTTTCTTCTGTTTTCCATTGCATGAACTTGTCTGGTGTGGATCTGTAGGTTAGTAGAAAAGGTGGAGATTTAAAAGGAAAGTAGATGTTCAAGATGAAGACACTATAGCAAGGATCAGATGATTCTTCCCTTCTTTTACTCACGATTATTCTTTCTGCATCTTGTTAGAAGTCTATGGAACAATTTAACTCTTATGTGTTGTCGTGACAAAATTGTGAGTGTAACTTGTTGCAGTGTGGACAAGGAACGACTGATGACGTGCTAAGCCCGGCTTGTGTATCCTCGTTGCTCGGTATTCGAGTTGAAGCAGTTGCAGCTGGCTTATGGCATAGTGTCTGCATATCTGCCGATGGTGACGTGTATGCTTTCGGAGGTAATCAGTTTGGACAGCTAGGAACTGGTTCTGATCAGGCTGAGGTACATCCTTGTTAAAGTTCGTTTTTTTTTCGAAGCTATTTTACTCGGACTCGAATATGGGTATGAGAAGCACAAATCAAAGTGTCAAACATTCCATGTCTCAAATCTTGAGACAATGAGATTATTCAATATGGGTATCAGAAGCACGTATCTTAAATTCTGAGATATTGAGATTATATCCTAAAATGAGTATATGGGTACTGAGAAATGTCGTCAAAACAAAAAATTGATTATGAATTATGTACTTTTTAAAGTGAAATTGAGGGACCTTGATACATAAGCCTTCCCATTGTCAATTATCATAATTATGCTTCGTTACCACTCATTTTCTTCTACAGTTGTTATGCAACCTACATCCTTTAGTAGTGTCGTATAGATAATTGTCGAGTAGAATTTTTATGCCAGATCTTTGAGTATCATGTCGGACACGGATATGATGAGGATATGCTTAGAATGGAATAGTCCAAGCAAATAGGTTTTATGAGTTTCATTGGTAGGCAAGTTTCTTGGTGGTACACTTTTAGCATCCATATATGGAATGTATCTGTTTCTGTTCTGGGAATCTTTGAATGTCCTTCGTTTGCATGTTCGGTGTAATCATGAAGAAGGTTGTGTTTTATGCGAGTAATTTTAATAACAATATTTTTATTTCAGACTCTCCCAAGACTATTGGATGCACCAAGTATTGAAAACGTTAATGCGAAGATAATATCTTGTGGTGCTCGTCACACTGCCATTGTTACAGGTATCAATCAAAGTGATGTCCAGTTATGTTTTAAAGCTATACTTTGTAAAATGGATACAATTCAGTATTCTAGAATTACTTAGTATAGATTGAGGCCTTGAGGGACTATATAGTAGTATAGTACTCAGTACACTATACACCCCTTCGTATGAGTTTACTTACATAGTTTAGAGTACTGTGTAGAGAGTACTGAGAATTTGCTGATACTTCAGATATTCTAGTTAGCCTGTAAGTGATTGTGGGCCGCCCGTACCAAGACAGCAAAGTTGGGCTCAACATGCGGGCTGTGTCAAATCTATCGACTTATTCAGTCGGTCAAAGTGTGGCCCACTTATATGAAATTTTGGTCTTATAGTTTTTTATGTGAAATATATTTACTATCTAATTGCATTGGTTTTGTTGATATTTTGAACAATGCACTTTGAAACATGTGAGTGTCTTGGATAGGTTAGGGGTTTGTAGTGTTTTTTGGGCTGCCAAGACGTAGCTTCTGAAGTACAAACAAGGTACCTCACGAAGAGCAAAAAAAAAAAAAAAACGGCCTGAAAAAAACAAACAAGATGAAAGTACAACGAAAACCAATGCACTCGACAAAGGAGTCACATTCATATAACAAACGTGGCCATTCACCACTTAACCCCTGTGCATCATCAACTTAACTTTACAGCCTTTTTTGTGATTTCGGTAGGCATTCATATTACATATCTTGATGGTGGCCTTTTCGCTCATATTTATAATCCTTGTCTGACCTGTAGAGAACGGAAAAGCCTACTGCTGGGGCTGGAATAAGTATGGACAGGTAAGTGAATCTCGGCTCACACACACATGCATGAGATAGACATTGTCCCTCACTAACACCCGCTTTACTATGTTACAGCTTGGATTGGGTGATGTGATAGACCGCAATATTCCGTCAGAAGTAGAAATTGAAGGGCGGATGGCGAAAAACGTTGCCTGTGGCTGGTGGCATACACTTCTCCTAGCACAGTCTGTCACTTGAGAGACGAGAGTGGGGGGTTTTGTTAGGTTAGTGAGTGGTATTCCATCCAACTTTGAGATGTGCAAGTTACTGATCAAAAGACAAAAGACAAAGGGATGATTTGGGTGTAATTAGCATAGGGTGTATAATTGACCATTCTTTCAGGGCTAGGATCTGATGTTAGCTTCCCTTAATTTCCTTGCTTTTCTGGTAAAATTTTACCAGAGTGGTGTATATCTTGATTTGCTGCTGTCGGGCTGACTATTCTCAAGTGCTTCTCATAATAAACTATGTCAGTCTTGTTTCTATGGGTTGTCAGTTTTGATGCTAAAGACTTTTGAACCGAGTTACAGGTACTGCTTTCAACCACTTAAGTGTCACTTTTCAACTACTTGACTGGTTAACTACCTGGTAATTATCATGTAAATCCATATGTGGTTGCCGATGTTTTGTTGGAGTCTTTTTTATTTACTTGGTGGCTGTTATGTCGGGCTGACTATCATCAGAATTCTCCCGATGGACCCGTGTGTGTTTGCTAACGGAACCATTCGGACGTGTTCTTTTCAGCGTCGGTAAATTGCTTAAGTCAAGCCAACATACCTTTCTATTTAGTTTCTTATGCCTGATTTTTCTAAACCTCTTAACTTCCTTCGCTTACCTCATTACTCCATCTATCTTACATCACTATCTCGGCTTAACTATTTGATACTCCCTCCATATTTTAATGTTCTTCCCATTTTTCCATTATTTGTGAGGAGTATTTTAATGAAATGGGAAGAACATTAAAATATGGAGGGAGTATAATTTTTGGAAACTCTTGCTCGGAGTTCATCAGTATAATTTTTGAAAAGTCAGTTTTGATCAAACAAATACTGTTAATGTGATTAATACCCCATCAAATGCAATTAATTTGATTAAAGTGGCCAAAGTTTGTTTATTTCATGGAATTGAATTGGTAGTTACTGTTTGATGTTCTATTATTATGATCTTTATAGAAATTGGATGTTAGAGTGGAAGATATGGGTGATAATGAAATTAGTCAACTCGTGAAGAACTTGAGTTCGGCTTGTGTGAGCTCGATCTTGGCTCAGAGTCTTTTACAAGTAACAAGTCGAGCAAGGTTAAGCTCGGCTCGAAACAGTCTCAACTTCATGCCGAAGCTACGTTTAATATAAAATGTATAGTGGAGTGATAAGATTCCAACTCAATAAGATAAATAATATTTATATTTATAATTCTCAACATATTTAAGTGGGAGAGTTGGTTCAATAAATTCTTATTCCAATCAAGTTATAGATGATTGTGAAATTGATTTTTTTTTTTTTTTTAAAGAAAAGGAGGTAATAATTTTATAAGTGATAAAATGAAATAATTGAGGGGTACATACAATTGAAAAAATCTTGAATAAGAGAAACTCTCATTTGGCTCTTTAAGGTCAAGTTGCATAATTATGAACATTTTTTAAAATAAATCTAAAATTATTACGAGTGATATTTGCCGTTTAAAAAAAAAAATATGTTATAACAGAAAAAAATAGTTTCATTCATAAACTTAATTTTCATTATCTTTCAGTTAGTTTCATTCCTCATATCCTTAGGCTCTGTTTGGCAAGGCATTTCAGGTACCTGATTTGGTCAAAGTAGCTTATTTGACCAAAATTTCAGGTACCTTATTTGTTTGTCAGCGTTTGGCAAGTAGCTTATTTAACCAAATAAGCTACCTGAAATGAAATGCTACCTAGAGTAGCATTTGAGATTTCAGGTACCTGATTTGATTTGATTTTCCCGTTTCACCCCTTAAATCTATACTATTAAATAATTGTCATATCCTTTTACGTCATTTCATCAAAATCAGTTAACTTTTCAGTTAGTTTGCCAAACATTTTTTTATATAATCAGTTACCTTATCAGTTCATAATTTTCAGCTACCTTATCAGTTACCTTTTCAGGTTTCAGTTACCTTTTCAGGTAGTTTTACCAAACAGAGCCTTAATAGGAGGACTCTCTCTTTGTAGTTTTTTTTAATACATTCGGCAAAAAAGAAAAAAGAAAATAAATAACATATATAAATATATGTAAAATAAGTTAATGCAAATAGTGTGTTCTGACTGTTCTTAAATAAAAGTATACGCATGTTCTTCTTCAAAGAAAAGTAGTGTAGAAAGCTGTATTAATATTTTTTATTTTTCTTTTCGGATTTTTGTGTTTTGAAGTTTTCTTGTAAAAATACAACACTGGAAATGGCAGTAGTTCAAGTATTGGAGTAAGTCTTGCTTAAGACGGGTCGGATCTTCAAACGGTAAAGACCTCTAACAATATGAGTAGAGGGGACAAGGTGGGCCACCCCCATGTGCTCACCCCACTTGCCCTTGATGGGTCATTTGTGAGAGGAAATGGTATCCGTTTGAAGATTTCAGACGGATATGACGGTCTGAAATAAGAATTGGTGCAAGTATTGCTGGGTTGCAATCGAAGAATTAAGTTTCCTTGAATTTCAAAAACACATGAATTGAACATTTATGTGAATTACTCAAAAGTCGTTTGGTTGATATACAATAATTTTCTAAGGAAAAATTGACGGGAATAATCCCACATTTAGGTCATCTTCCAAGAATAATCTCCCCTTTTAATAATTCGAAAATAAACCCACTTTTTAGGTCTCGTTTTGTTTATCCAGGAATTAAATTGATGTGTTAATTTGTAACGCAAGTGAATTTAACTCCCACATCGAAATTCACATGAATTGCAAGAATATGTTTGGTTGCTCATGCTGGAGTTTGTTTCCTAGGAGTTTCCAATGACCA
>VHZZ01009824.1:39458-50893 GCA_009801015.1 Silene noctiflora | reverse complement strand
ACTACTTGCAGAACGTTGCCCAAAATCAGGTAAGAACAGAGATGATTTTATTTGTAGAGAGAAGAGAGACAGAATGTTTGTTGTGTTTTGAAATGCTGTAGAAAGGTGGTATTTATAGGAAGAGTAGGAAGGATCCACAACCGTATTAATATGTTCTCGGAAAAGAGGTTTCGTTTTCTGCACAATCAGTTTGGTAAAAGGCGAAAGTCAGTATGGAAGTATGGAAGACTGAACTTTCAATGTAAAAATACGCAACAATCAGTACAGGAGACCGAGCCTTTAGTTTCTTAAATTGCGCAAAACAGTAAGTAGAGAATAAGTGATGTCACTTCCAAAAACGGCCTACGTCCCGCACCGCAGGTACTCTACCAGAGCCCAGAGCCCGTGCCCATGCCCGGCCCGGCGAGGCAAGGCGTGGCGTGCGCGCGCGTGCTCGTGTGTGGTGGTAGAGCCTGTCTACTACCACTACACATCTAGTAGTAAAGCTTAAGTGATTATTTATAAACTACACAATTTCAGTTTATTCTATCAATGTGGGATAACAAGTGCTTCTTTTGAAGCAACACTTCCAACAATCCCCCACATGATTCAAAACAAGAAGATAGTTGATAAAGAGCAACGGAACGTAAGTCTTAAGATGACAATGTTCCTGAGGAATTGAATTGTCACCAAGTGCATACAATTAGCTGCTACAGCCGTATCGAGTTGCACTTGGCTTTGGACTCTCCATGGTGGTTTGTAACGAATAACTGCGCACAAACCTGCATTCAAATCTGTGTTTGTCCTCGCGAAATGTCATAAACTGTTTCCCCTCACATGCTTGGGTTCTCGTGAACGCTCTAGAGGTCTAAAGCCTAAAGACCTCATAGGGGGTAGGGCATTTCCCCCACATTCACATAGGTAAATCCATCAGGTTTGACTGTCACAAACCACCGTTAAAAAGCACTATGGACTTATTAAGAGCTTAGATCAACCTTCCTCACGTGACAGATGTAACACAAAATATGGAAAATAAATACATCACAATTTTATTATGAAACGAATGGTAGTAGTATTACAACATGAGATCCTCGTGGCTTCGTTTGACCCATTGAACTTGGTAAACCCAAGTAGGGGAGCCCCGTCACGATTCACTCCCAATAGGCTTTAAACCCATTCCTCGTGCTGACTCTAACACTAATTTTCTGCAGAGGCCTTTCGTGCGAGGATCCACAATATTCCTCTCCAATTTTACATAATCCAGTGATATCACATTATTTCTGATCAGATTCCTCACTATAGCATGTCTCAAGCGTATATGTCTCATTTTCCCGTTGTAGGCTTGATTTCCTGCCCACACCAATAGCTGCTTGAGAATCACAATGCATAGAGACTTATAGTTCATTAAAAACATGACACTGCCAATTATCTTAGCATATTCTTCTTGGTTCACGCTAACACCCTTGTTCTTTTTTAGGTGAATACTTGGATCATATGGGGTTTTGACTGGTGCACAATCAAAACAATCAAATCTTTTAATAATTTTCTCAATATAATGTGATTGATCCAAGCACAAACCCCATTTGGTCCTAGTAATTTTTATACCAAGAATAACGTCCGCTTCACCTAGGTCTTTCATGTCAAAACGGGAGCTTAAGAAGGCCTTTGTGTCATTGATCACATCCATATTAGTGCCAAAAATGAGCATGTCATCAACATAAAGACACGCGATGACACATCCATCTTGTCATTTTTAGCATAAACACAAGCATCCGAATCATTTACATGAAACCCATAAGAAGTAATAGTTTGGTGAAATTTGTCATACCATTGCTTCGGAGCTTGCTTTAGGCCATACAATGATCTAACCAGTTTACATACCTTATCTTCTTGTCCCGGAATTACACAACCCTCTGGTTGCTTCATATATATTTCTTGGTTCAAGTCTCCGTTCAAAAAAGTTGTCTTAACATCAATTTGATGCACAAATAGATCATGTATAGAAGCTAATGCAATTAAAGCTCTAATAGTATCAACTTTAGTAACAGAAGAGTAAGTGTCAAATAAATCCAAACCTTTGGTTTGTCGATTACCGCAAACAACCAATCTAGCCTTATATTTGTCGATGGACCCATCTGGTTTAAGTTTCCTTTTAAAACCCATTTATTACTAAGAGGTTTACACCCTCTAGGCAAGTCGGTGACAACCCAAGTGTTGTTACCTTTGATGGAGTCTATCTCACTGTTTATAGCTTCCAGCCAAAAAGTAGAATCAATCAAATTCATGGCCTCCTTGTAAGTTCTAGGATCGTTTTCTAGAACAAAAGCACATATCTCTTCCTCATCAAGATACACTTTTTCAGTCAAATGAGTGACAAAATATGGCCCGAAATCTTTTTCGATTCTAGGTTTTTTGCTTCTTCTAGGTTCAGCCACTGCACTAGTAGATGCCTCATTAGAATTCTCGAAAACAGAAACAGAAGGCAAACGAGGTTCAGGGTTAGTTTTCATCGGAAAAATATTCTCAAAAACTACTACATCTCTTGATTCTTTAACATAACAAAAACCGAACCATCCTTTAGAATAAACCCGTATGCCGCGCTGTTAGAAGCATAACCAATGAATATACCGTCAATTGTTTTTGGTCCAATTTTGCTCCTTTGACATGAAGGTATTCCAATTTTTGCCAAACACCCCCACAATTTAAGGTAGTTGAGGTTGGGCTTGTGACCTTTCCAGAGCTCATAAGGAGTCATATCCAGCTTTTTGTGTGGAACCTTGTTAAGCACATAACAAGCAGAAAGAATGGCCTCCCCCCACATGTTAGTAGGCATACCTGAACTAATAAGTATAGCATTTAACATATCTTTCAAGGATATATTTTTCCGTTCGGCTATTCCATTTTGTTGTGGGGTGAATGGGGCAGTGATCTCATGGATGATACCATTTTCTTCATAATACTTCTTTAGAGGATTACCCTCATATTCACCGCCCCTATCAGACCTAACACGTTTTATTTTTCGGTCTAGTTGATTCTCAACTTCAGCTTTATAAATTATGAATTTTTGCTCGGCTTCATCTTTTGTGCTTAACAAGTATACTTTCGTATATCTAGAAAAGTCATCTACAAAAATAATGTAATAACGCTTACCTCCACGGCTCATCGTGTTTTTGAAATCTCCCAAATCCGTATGAATTAGTTCAAGAAGAGTTGAGGCACGATTGACTTGTTTATTAAACGGTGTCCTGGAATGTTTAGCCTCAACAAATATCTCACACTTGTCAAAAGCCGTATTACTAAAACCAGGTATAAGGTCAAGATGTTCCAAGCGTTTAACATAATCAACATTAAAATGACCTAATCTAGCATGCCATAAAGTAATAGGCTCAGCAAGATAAACAGAAGCGGTAGAGTTTTTATTAATAGTTACCACATCGAGCACAAARAGCCCGCCATTACAAAAGCCTTTTCCAATAAAGTTATTGTTTCTAGTGAGTACAAGTTTATCGGATTCAAAAGTGAGTTTTATACCGGCTTTGTTAAGAAGAGATCCCTAAATAAGGTTCCTGCGAATTTCTGGAACATGTAGAACGTTATTAAGTTCGAGAACTTTACCAGGACTCAGCTTCAATTATACGTTCCCCTTACCAATCACGCTTGTGGTGCTGGAATTTCCCATGAACACGCACTGTCCTTTAGTTTCCGGCACATATTCTTTGAATGCTTCTTTGTCACAACATATGTGACTTGTAGCTCTAGTATCCAGAACTCATTCCGTCGCATTGCTTACCAGATTCACCTCAGAGACAACAGCGGCAGTTATCTCATCACTTTCGGTGAGATGAGGTTGATGCTTGTTTTTTTACTTCCCTTGCGAGCCTTGCGAACAAAATCTTGCAGAATGACCCGTTTCACCACAAGTGAAACATTCTCCTTTGAACGGCCTTTTGGGTTTGAAATTTGTTTGATTTTTCACACCTAGATTTTGGTTTGATCCCTTGTCCTTGTTTATGTTGCGTCTAGGCCCCTTATTACGATTTTTTGTTTCAACAAGATTGGCATTAGAAGAAGAATGATCAACTTGTTTATGTTGCGTCTAGGCCTCTTATTACGTTTTCTAGAACAAAAGCACATAAAGTCTCATACTCATGAACTTGATCTAACACGGGTTTTTCATCAGTTATACGAAAATCCAACCATCTACGGCACACATATTTATTAGTACCAAATTCACTCGTTCCGTATTTAGTTTTAAGAGCATCCCAAATGTTTTTAGCAGTTTCAAGCTTGCTATAGATCATGAATAAAAGGTTCAGTCGTGTAGTGTAGTAAAAGACCACGACAAGTTTTATTTTCTGCAGCATAATTTCATTCACTGTTTTCTGGTGCTTCAGTTTCAGTCAAAGTGTAATCTACCTTTAATTGACTCGAAAGAAAATCAATTTTTTTGGACCAAATCCCATAGTTTTTACCGTCGAGTAAATCCAGTTTTGACATGTCAGGGATAAAAACTGTAGGCATAAGGGTCGGATTAAAAGAAGCAGCATATATGGGCATAGCCATATCGCCTAAGATAAAATTTTAACGAGCAAGAAAATTTTAAAATTCAACTTTAGACTATAAGCGGTATGACTATTAGAGTAACAATGACCATAAAAATCTTACAGAACTTAGAACGAGAGATGTCGTGGCGTGATAAGGATCACTACCCTAAATTTGAATTTGCCCCACTCGATACACACGGCCTCTTGGCAACCAACCCCCAGGGTTACACGGCGTCTGAGTCTAAGGTGTACGACAGAAACTCAGAGTGAGGACTACTTGCAGAACGTTGCCCAAAATCAGGTAAGAACAGAGATGATTTTATTTGTAGAGAGAAGAGAGACAGAATGTTTGTTGTGTTTTGAAATGTTGTATAAAGGTGGTATTTATAGGAAGAGTAGGAAGGATCCACAACCGTATTAATGTGTTCTCGGAAAAGAGGTTTCGTTTTATGCATAATCAGTTTGGTAAAAGGCGAAAGTCAGTATGGAATTATGGAAGACTGAACTTTCACTATAAAAAAACGCAGCAATTAGTACAGGAGACTGAGCCTTTAGTTTCGGAAATTGTGCAAAACAGTAAGTAGAGAATAAGTGATGTCACTTCCAAAAAGGGCCTACGGCACGCACCGCAGGTGCTCTGCCAGAGCCCGTGCCCGTGCCCGGCCCGGCCCGACGTGGAGTGGCGTGCGCGCGTGTGTGTGGTGGTAGAGCCTGTCTACGACTACACATCTAGTAGTAAAGCTTAAGTGATCACTTATAAACTACACAATTTCAGTTTATTCTATCAATGTGGGATAATAAATGCTTCTTTTGAAGCAACACTTCCAACAATCCCCCACATGATTCAAAAAAAGAAGATAGCTGATGTAAGGCAACAGAACGTAAGTCTTAAGATGACAATGTTCCTGAGGAATTGAATTGTCACCCAGTGCATACAATTACCTGCTACAGCCGTACTCATCGTCATCCGGCACATACCATCTCCCGTCGAATCTCAAACTGCCATCATCATGGACCTTAAACCGTGTTGTCTCACTCCCTTCAGCTTACTCACGCCAAGAATTTATTCGAGAGTCTTATCTGATTTCGGTAAACAACTCTGGCTCGATAATTAGATCCCTTATCATGTCACCTTTCTGAATCATATACACCCCCATCTTTTCGATCTCATCTCTTAACCTGACCTGAGACTTGGCTAAACGCAGTGCATGCAATGACTTCCTGCTTAGCGCATCCGCCACTACGTTAGCTTTCCCTTCATGGAATACGATCTCCATCTCATAATCGCCGATCAATTCTATCCATCGTCTCTGTCTCTTGTTTAGCTCCTTTTGTATGAATATATATTTCAGACTCTTGTGATCCGAGTAAACCTTGAAGGTTGCCATGTATAGATAGTGTCGCCAAAGCTTTAATGCGAATAGCACTGCTCCAAGCTCCAGATCATGCATCGGGTAATTCTCCTCATTCGCCTTCAGTTGCCGGGACGCATAGGCAATTACCTTGCCATTTTGCATCAAAACGCACCCCAAGCCATTCTTGGGTGCATCCGTATACACTTCGAAATTCTCACTCCCTTCCGAAAGTGCTAGGACAGGAGTCGTGGTCAAGCGCTCCTTCAGCAATTGGAATGCTTCCTCGCAGCTCGCATCCCAGTTGAAACGATTTTCCTTTCTCATCAGCGTCGTCATGGGCTTGTCTATTTTCGAAAAATCCTTAACGAAGCGTTGGTAATAGCCAGCCAGTCCCAGAAAACTCCGTATCTCGCCTACATTCTTAGGTGATTTCCACTTGGTCACCGCTTCAATCTTACTAGGGTCGACAGACACTCCTTCACTTTTTGGGATTTGTCTGGGTATATGAATACATGAATGGTTGTGTTGCGACTCCATTTGAATAAGGCATCATCTGTATCTTTTGGGATACTAAGGTCCATGGCATGATTTTGGACCCTATAAGCCATTTGATAATGAAGTGTAGCCGCATATCTGTTCCCAATTTGTGGTGCTCCGATGATTTGGTGTTGGATCTGGATATTTTGAAGAATTTGGGGATCTTCTAAAGCCATGTTGAAGTTTGGAAATAAGGTGACGAAAATAGTACCAGCTCCATAATAGAGGTGTGTGTACCATTGACTCGTCATTGATGAATCATGGCTTCATTAAGACGAAGCGAAATCATTTGTTCTGCTTCAGTAGATGGGACCAGATATTGCTCTAACTGCGATGCTAATATTAGCTCTTTAACAGCATTTTTGTTTGGACCAAATGCATGTCGAATGACTCTTGGAAAAGATGAGCTTGGTTTTGTGAAAGTCTTGTATGGGTTTAATAGAGGAAGTTGGGTGATATACCTTACTATTTGTTTCATTCTTGTATTTAATTTTATAAAGATAATCTATTTTATTAGCATTTGATTTTCTGTAGGTAGAGAATGAGGAAGAGAAACGTGATAGGATATTGAATGTGTTTTCCATTTTTGTATTATTTTTGTTGTACGTTACAAACCATAATTTAATCTCTCGCTAATTTAATTAGGATAAAAAAAACCTAATATAATTAATAAAATTAAAAATTAGAATTATTACCTGATTGATACAAGAATTAGCATCCATAATTGTATAACTTGACGGATTTGATTAATTTTGTAAATTTGATTAATGTTGTAATTGAGAGAATTGTATAATTTGACGTATTTGATTAATTTTGTAGATTTGATTAATGTTCTGATGGAGAGAATTAAAGAGACTTGGAGAGAATAAGCAAAGGGCACTATGAAAAAATAATGAAAAAAAGTTCATAAATATATAAAACCTGTCCATAAATAAGCAACCACATTAATCAATTTCCACCTCAAGGTACAAGATTATTTACTCGTATTCTTTCTTTCATATGTTTAATATGAATTTCTGTTGTGGCATCTACAGAGCATACTTTCTATTTTTAAACGTCTTGTAGGAAATTTCCCATTATTTACTTAAAATTTCTTTAAGCATGTACATCCTAATCCTAATCCTAATACCTAAAAAGAGCGAGTGAATGTTTGCGGAATTTTGGCTGGCTGGACTGTTTTACCCCTTTACTATACCTCTTGTAGTCTTGTGTAATTTAGGTTTTGCCCTTACTTAAACATATAATTGACCAACCTTAGAAAGGTTAGATGCACGACCAAAGTTGGCTAGTGTGAGTGGTAAGGGCTCTCATCTCTTAAACAAGTGGTCAGTGGTTCAATTCCCGACTCTTGCGAATGAAAAGGCCAAACTTGGGAAGGGTCAACCCATTAAATTGCCTTCAGTACCCCGAAAGAGATTGCCCCAGCTGTCGGTAAGAAATACTCCCAGTCAACACAGAAAAGTTAGATGCATCTTGACTCGTTTATGCGAGGGACGATTATGCCCTTGCTTAGGTGTCCACTTCTGCCTTTGCTTAGTGACCATGAATATATAATTGTAGTTATATTATTATCCTATCTTCATCAGTCCCTCCTGCTTCCACTTCCCCCTCACACTTAACCTTTTGTCTCAAATCACAAGCTTGTAACTGAACTAATTGACGATCAAAATTGTTTACTGCAAAAGAAATTATGATACGCAAAGAGAACATTAAATATGACTTCAATTAACACCTTTAAGTACAAAATTCTAAACAAACTCAGTACATAGCACGGGTTTAAGACTATTTCTATACAATGAGATTAACTGACTACCTCTTAGCAAAACTAAATTTGTGCAAGACCAACGTCAATATCTTCGAGAAATCACAATCACAATTGAACTATACAGACATTTCACATAGCATCTTTTCCGGACCACCTGTCTGATAAAATTTCATCATCAACGAAAATTATAGACCATAAAGCATTGAAACCCAACAAAAATTGTTTTTTCTAGTAAAAAATTCAAAGGAAAAAGAGATGGGCATCAGATAATAAGCGGAGATTGTGATCTACATGAAAAAATTCAGTGTGTAGGATAAGCATTGCATTGTTTCTCATCATTTGCCCATGTAGAGAAATGCATTGAGTTTTTTTATATCATATGAAAATTCTAAGGAAAATAATCTACAGAATTAATTAATTAACTAATTATGGGTAAATATTGGTAAGTTCATTTGACTCCAAAGCAACCATTAAATGCGATGGGCTGGTAAGCTAACCAAGATTCGATATAAGCATCTGATTTATCTCCTCAATAAACTCAATTGATAATTGTTTTATAAAGAGAAATACAAGTCAAATGCAAAAAAATACAACTAATTAATTAAATCAAAAGAATAAAAATATTAATAATCATTTTATATACATATACATTAGATTAAATGTCTTTTGAAAGAAAAATAGTCATCAGAATGGAATTTCTTTCTCATTCACAGCCCTTGGCAAGGCTGTGTAGGAAGGTGTCCTAAGATATTTTCCATTTTTCATCACCTGGAAATTTCACAATTTAAAAGAATAAAATAAGTATTTTTTAAAAGAAAAAAGGGGGAATGCTCAGTGGTGGCAATGTTTAAATTGGTTCGATTCTGCCAGCGATTGTCCTCAACTTTACTCAGAAGAGGGAGCTATTTATCCTCATTGCAACCCCTTTTTTCATAAAATATGATAGCGATTTTGAAAAAAAAAAAAGAAAAAAAAAAAAAAAGAGGCATCAGTTCTCCAAGGTGAAACAAATAGCATCAATGAAATTCAGACGCACTTTACCCATTTTTATAATGGGATTCATCAATTGCCAATTTATTACAAATACACAAATGATAAATAAATTATAGTAATTAATTAAATAATTAGGAAAATTAGACAAGTAAAGAGTATAAAAAAGGGTATCAGTTCTCCAAGGTGATAGCATCATTAAAAAATTCAGACGCAAATTACCCATTTGACTTTATTAAATTCATCATTTACCCAATAAATTAAATTAATTTTCCAACTTGAAAAAAAATTGAGAAAATAAATAAGTGAAAAGACGATCAGAACCTGTCGAGATTCAAGGAGTCATCAATAAAATCAGTGGATTGACAGACTTGAAATTTTATCATCAATTCGTCTATTTTGTATTTTGGAAAACATAAACAATCAAATGAAACAAATCAATATATAATTTGAAAAACGTAAACAATCAAATGAAAAAGCGGAAGTAGAAAGCTCAGAACTTCTTAGAGGTTGTGTTAGCCGTCAACAATATCTCAAAAAGAGACATCTACGGTACACTGTTAAGATTTCCTCACTGCTATTAATTACCGAATACTAATCAATCCATTTTATGAAAAAACTTGTAAAAAATAATTTGAATACGTGATTTAGGGATTTTGATGATTATGTTGAATAAATTGATAGACGGCTGATGAGGGATTATGTGGGATGATGGAAGAAACAAGGGTGATTTGTATTGTATTTATAACCCCTACAAAAAAAACCCTAATTTATTTGGTATTAGGTTTATCATCATCATGTGTCTTGGACTTTGGACTCTCGTATTGTTGGCTTGAGTGTGGTTATATGGTTCAATCCTACCTTAAACTTGGCCCATTTGCTATTTTTTTGGCTGAAGATTGCAATACCCATGTGCCATGTTTTACCGTTCGATACTTTTGTCGGATCGTCGTTCGCATCCTTGCCCGACTTTAGGTCATGAATGCAAGCAATAAGGGTCTCGTGTTAGTGAGGGATCGTCCACTAACACGTTTCTCAAGACTCAAAGTGTGTGTCGGGAATCCTAGTCACGATTATCAACGGCCAACACATGAAAGTAATAAAAGTAAGCAATGAGATTATTGCAAGCAAGAGATAAGCAATATCAAACTTAAACGTGACAAGCGGTTTTATTTACTAACACTCCTTAAAGAGGCTCATTTGATAATACATAACTTGTAGCAGGAAACATTACCCGAATAGCAATATGTTTTCTAAACGCCTATAAACATATCGTAAACTAAAAAGTTAGCTCTAAGATTCGATACGCAGGAAGTAATGTTGGAGTACTAATAGAAACTAAAAACATAAATGAAAATACACAAGTGCGTGAAATAAATCTAAAGGGTCGAATTGAACGGACCGAGCGCGTAATTTTCAAGAATTTTGCGGGTCTTTACGCCATGTCACAAGTCATAACTTATGTAGAGTTTATGTAGAGCTATGTGTCAACCATATTTATTTAATTCATACAATATTTCTACTTATATGAGACACTTTTATGATAAGTTTTTTGTAATACCTCTACCATAATACTTATGAAATTTGGTATTTCATTATACTCAATATCGTCCACTTTCCTCTTTTGTTTATAAAGTCTGACATGGTCACTTTACCTTGATGTGAAACGGCTTTGTAAGAATATATAAAAAATCACAGTAGTTGTGGAAAAAAAAAAACCAGAATCATTAGAAAGAAATGGAGAAAACAAGAATCGTCAAGGGGTTTTATGAATCTCAAGGGGTCACCTTTGTATGAGGTGAAGGAGCTTAAAGACAAAAGGGAATAATCCGTTTAGGCAAAATTATTTTGATAAGGCTGCAGCTTGTTACGACAAAGCATGTATGCTCCTAGGTTTCAGTATTGGAGGTGTTGGTGAGGATGTCCAATTTGTTTCTAACCTTGTTGTTTCTCTTAACTCTAATGGCATGTGACCTTAAACTTGAGGAATATCAAACTGCCTTGGACTTGTGCTCCATGATTGTGGAACCATTTCCTGTGAACGCTAAGGCTCTTTTTCGTAGGGCGATAGCTTTTATGAAGCTGCAAAATTTTTCGGAAGCTAAATTAGATCTGATTAAGGCTTTGGTGGTTGAACCTAGGAATAAAGATGTGTTAAGGGAATTAGATGTGGTAAAAGGTCACCTCCTCGTGAAGGAAAATGGTAAAAAAGTTTTGGAGGTTGCTTTTGAGGTTGACGTGGATAGGAACAATAAGAAGCATGTT
>VHZZ01009823.1:22787-37166 GCA_009801015.1 Silene noctiflora | reverse complement strand
AGGCAAAAAAATTTTAGTGCCCCCCTAAAACAAAATTTCTGGGTCCGCCACTGAATTTACCCTTGACTTCTGAAAAGCCTTTCTTGCAGCGCTACCAAAAAGCTGGTCCCATAAGGTAAGCGCTCCAACGCAAATCTTTTTGCCCTCTGGGGATAAATTATTTCTATCTAGAGAAATAAAGTTGTGAATGTTCCTAGTTGGAGAGAGACCAGTTAGAAAACTAATGTCCGCCAGAGTAATGGACATAGCGCCATGAGGCAAGAAGAAACAGTTGAGCGCAGGGTTCCACAAGGATATCAGTACTGAACAAAGGGTACTATCAAAAGGAAGGACATTATAATGTGCTAACATGATAAACGGGTCGATCCGATTATCGACCCATTTGGCATGAAACCTGGGTAAGGGACCATACCAGGCGCTGACTCCTAGGGTTTTGTTTTTTTCCTTGCCATTACACCACCCTTTGATTGGGTTGGCAACCCCAACCCATTTGATCTGAAAAGGATCGGGGTGAAAGGAAAGAGGACAGGTGTCAGAAGTATCCGGATAATGGTGTTTTAAACGGTCTTAAATGTCGGATAAGGTATTCTCACCGTCGGAACACCAGAAGGGTTGAAGCAGAGGACCCGACGTTACGTCAGGAAGTTCATTATCGTTCGGTTTAGCGTCTAACGCTAAACCGGGAAATTATAAATGACGCTGTGAGAGTTTACCACAGACTAAATTACTGGGGGGGTCGTTCCCATAAAGTTTACGGCTTTGGAGTGTCCCGGTCATGGGAATAGTGGAAGAAGATGCCATGAAAGTCTGGTATTTTTGTATAAAACGATGAAAGAAAAGGTTTGATTTTTGAACTTTTTCAGTTTTGGCTTTCTTAATGAATAAGAAATTGAGAAAATGTAATTAACTTTATATAGAATATAAAGGAATTGTTTAATAAGAGAAGGTCTTAGAAGGTCAAAAGACGGTTTTGCGTGTCATATGAAAAAGCACTCCTTTGAGAATCATGCTAATTGAGCGGTGCAAGCCACTGCCACGTGGCAAGGAACGTGTGAAAGGTGGATGTGAATCGTGTCCAACAATAATTAGGGTTTAAAGAGGGTCTGTAGAGACTCGGCCTATTTAAAGGGGATCAATTCATCCTAAGGAAGGCAACCCTACAATTAATTCAAAAGTTTCAAAAGAAAATCCCTACCAAGTTCTCTATTTAATGGCGCTGCTTCCGGCAAAGGAAAGTGATTTATTTTTCTCATCGTCTAATACTAATGCGGTATTGATGAGATTTGAAACAGAAGAAGCCAAGAGAGCTTTGAAAGATGATATCAATGCCTATGTTAGGCAACACTTTATAGAGGTCGTGAATAAGAACTTCTTCATCAAGATGGTCCAAGAGGCCAATGGGGCGCAGCCAGCAGATAAAAATCAGCCTTTTCATGAAATCTGTAACAAACAAGATGTATTGAAGGAAATTCTGATTCGCTCAGAGCGCTCCACTAGGTACAGTATCATTTTGACCTGTCGTACTTGTGCGGTGTGGATGTTAACCTCGAGCCCATGAAAACTAAAGGAGGAATACAAGCGACAACTGCAATGGGGGGTTAAATGGACTCCAAATGGGTCATTTGTGACCGCCTATTTTAAGTTAAGACCAATAGCGTCAGAAATCCTGAAAAGGACAAGCCTTTTGGCTTTTCTTGTAGGGGGATTGTATGATCCAAATACAGCTCAACTAAACCCTATTAAATTCGAATGGAATCAAGAGGATGATGATGATGATGATTTCTCTGAAGAGATGGAAGACGGCGGCCAAGCGCCAAATCAAATGGTCTTGTATGACAGCGATGGGGATGAGATCGTTCGTCGGGAAGATGTATAAGGAATCTTGGGATGAGAAGGATATGAAGTATAAATATTATAAGACACTCAATATAGTTTGGGGTCTATGGCATGTTTTATCTACCTTGCGTATAAACATAGTGGTAAAATAATTAATCCTTGCCTAAAATATTTTGTGTGACAGGCATAATGCTGTCACATTGTATTTTCTAAATTTTTGTAATGGCTTGTGTAACAATGATAAATTGTTACATGGTATTGTAATTATATTTAGGTAATGAGAAATTACCTAAATTTTAATTCTGGTATTTTATTTAAAGTTCAGAATTTTAAATTAATTTGATTTTCATACGAAATGATTATATGAATTAATCCATACATAACGAAATTGGGTTCTTTTAAAGAAACTCAATAGTAATTAGGGTTAATGAAAATGAAAATGGGTATTCAAAATACCTCAGCGCTGTTATGATTTGAATTATAATATGCAAATAAAATACCAGGATCATATAATAAGAAGGCTAAAAAAGGTGAATTTGGATTAAAGGGAAAAACGTTCCACCAAGTTGCACCCCCTTCGAAAAATGAGATAGTTGGAGACTGATTGGACTTGATAAGGGTCGTGACAGTTGTGGTAAATAAACCGCCGCCTGAAAATAATGATTACTCTTAAGAAGAGACATGTCAATACGTGGTATAATTGGTTTATTAATAAAGAAAAAGACATGGTTTGGTATCCTCCAAATAAGGTTAAACAAGGTTTGAATATTCTTCTTTCTCTCCCTCTCTATTTTTTCTTTCTTTCTCTTTCTTTAAAAGTCTTGAAACATGAGACCACCAAGAGCGTTTGTTGGACCAATGTGCCACTATGAAAGTGGTTCAATGACTACAGATAAACAACGATTTGCCCGGGAATTGAGGAAAGAGAAACTACCATTTCTCCCGGTGACTACCCAGGTTAAGTCTGCCACTACCGGAGAAGAACTCCATGAAATGTTGGGGAGGAGGGATATTATGGGGAAGATATTCTTCAGAGTTCCTCTTCACTCAAAGATGGCGATGATAATAATATGCCAGCGTTGGGCATGGATATTCGCCTTTGATCCAGAAAATCCGAAAGTAAGTTGGGCGTATGAATCAAGCCTGATTCAGGTGCCGGATCCAGTACAACCATGGAAAATTAGAACCGTGCGGAATGGAAGGACGATAACCCTAAATTGTGGGTGCACAAAATTCCGAAATTATGAGGAGAAAGAACTTTATCACGCAGAGTTCCGGGACAAGCCGCCGGAGGGAGATAGCGAGTAGAATCCTGTGGAGATTAGCAGTTCCGAGGAGGAAGAAGACGAAGATGAAGTTCAAAAACCTGGGTCGGAAAATCAAGAAGTTTCAGATTGCAGCAAACATGATGGTAACCAAAAGACCATTTAATGCAACCTTGTGAGGAATGTTTGGAATAAATACATTCCTCATTCATTAAAGGGAAATGATTGGAACCGTTCCTGGCATTTATGAAGTGTTAAAGGTGTGTTCAGATCGCGTCTGCGTGCGGCATACGAAGGGGCAATGAGACTGGAGGCATCAAGACGGTTAAACTTCTAGGACGGATATAAAAACCTAGGGGTCCTTGAGCAAAACATAAGTACAGTTTTATCTTTCACAAAGAAAAAAATTGGAAGATAGAAAGTTAAATGAGGGTAAGCTCAAGGAAACGATTAAGACATGATTACGAAGAAAAGGATTTGCAACCTTATCAAGAAGATAAAGAATGTTCATATTCCTTGTACATACTGGGAACTAATGAAGCGCTGATGGTTCTTCAAATTTTCTCTAGGATAGGATGGAAGCACTTTGTAATCTATTCTACAGTATGGAAAGCATGACATTAATGGATAGTTAAATGGGATTTTTGGCAGAAGAAACCCAAAATTGAAGAAGACATGTCCTGCTCAAAGTTCAGCGTCTAGAGGTTTAACTTCATCTCACCTCTAAACGCTGGGGGGGTATTTGTTAGCGCCTAAATATAGTAATTTACTATATTTATTATTTTAAAGGCAAGTGGGCCTGCAGAATGAAGTACGATTTATAGGTCCTGGATTACAATGATCCAGAAACTCTAAAGATGAAGCCCAAGACGAGATTAATAATAATGAGGTCTTGGATCAAGCGTCAAGGTATGAGGATCCAGGGGCGCTGAGCGGTTATCAAACCGCTCCCCCCACTAAGTGGTAGTTCATGGGAGGATTGCCTATATAAGGAAACATTCATCCACCGAGCAAACAATAACTCAAAAATCAACAACTACAACTTAGTCTAGCCTTAGATCTTAGTCCTATATTAGTGTAGCAATAGCACGACGGTGCCCATCCAATCATGGAGATATTTCTCCATCTATCCCTTAGTTTGTAATTTAGTTTGTCACTATCCACAAGGATCCTTTGTGAGGACATTAGTTTGTGTTGTGTTATTGGTTTTTCTTGATATATAAGTATCATTGGAAATTCTTGTGTTTTAGTTGGTAATTATATGATTCACCATCGAAAGTGTTAAATTAAAATAAGTAATTTAACATTAATTAGATTACGCATCTACAACGGTGGCTCGAACCCTTGCATTAAAGGGTAGATCACAAAGTGTAGGAGGGTAGTTACGACCTCCAAGGTAGCTAGAGGTACTAATCATGTTTTCACACAAACAGGTCGGGTCATGTTTTGACAATTCGATTTACAAATTGAACAACGTATATTTAAATAAACTAAACTTACCTATAGAAATTAAAATTGAGTTAAAAAGAAACATGACCAAAAATATAATCTCACTTTGAAAATTTATTTAACTTTTAGTAGTATATTTTAATAATAAAGGTAAAGAATCGTTTTAAAAAGGTAATAGATTGATTGAAAAAAAGAAGTTAACACGTGGAGTAATGTGAGGTTATTTAGCTTGAAGTAGTACTAGAATTGATTACAGTGCACACTGCACACCATGTCTTTTGACTTTTCCAACTTTTCGGAGTCAAAATAGGAAATAGTGTATAAACCCCGTGTCCCATTAGCTTTCTCCCGTGAATTTATGTCTACCCTAAATTTTCCATTTCTTTTTGTGTTGTGTTTTACTACATAGAGTATGAGCATAGATTAATTTATTCTTGTATGGAATGGAGTTAAATTATACCGCCATCGATTATTCTTGTATGAAATAATCTCATATTAAGCTAATAGAGTAATAGCTATAGAGAGTATAATTATCTATGGTAAGGTAGTACAAGAATAACACAAGAATAAAATTGGAGTAACAACACAATAACACCAAAATAACAACGGAGTAACACAATAACACCATAATAACACCAGAGTAACACCACAATAACACCTGAATAACACCGGAGTAACAACACAATAACACCGGAATAACACCAGAGTAGCAACACACTAACAACAAAATAACACCTGAATAGCACGTGGTAAAAAACAGTAACATAATGAGAAAATTAGAAAACCGTGAGAAATTAAGAGTAACAGTGGAATAACAAGTGGTAACACAAAAAAAAAGTATAAGTGTAACACTAGAATAACACGTGTAACAAAAAAAAAGAACAAAAAAAAGACGAAAAGAAGAATAACATTGGAATAATAGGCAGTCACTTAAAAAAAAAACAATCATTTATTACACTGGAATAACAATCATTTTAACAAGAGTAATAATTGTGTGAGACGGTCCCTTTAAATAAAAACAATCATTTATTGGTGTTTAATGGAGGTGGCTGTGAATTATGACATTGGTCTGTATTAGGTTTGGTGGCAGTGCGAGATTTTTAAGGTGGGTCTAGTAAAAGTCGGAAAAGTGACGAGATAGATGAATATTAAGGTGTTTTATTTTATTTTATTTTATTTTCAGTCACCTACAATGAAGAATAAGTAAGAGTGATTGTTAAGCCCATGTATCAGATGAGCATTTCTGATTTTAAACTAAAATTGCATAAAACTTGAAGTAGAATTATCAATGGTAAGATAGTCCACGATCGAATAACACAGGAATAACATCGAAGTAACAAAACAATAACATCAGAATAACACCGGAGTAACAGTATAACAACACCAGAATAACATGACTATAACATCAGAATAACACCCGAGTAACAACATAATAACCCCAGAATAATATCGGAGTAGCAACACAATAACACCAGAATAACATGTAGTATCTCAAAACAAAATGGATGATTTATGTGTAATGAAGATGGATGATTTATTTGCTCTTTCTTTTTATTTATTCATCAAAATGGATTTATACATATAGATGACAAAGAGCTAAAGTATTTATAAACTTGTAATTATAGAATGTTTCCGGTTGCAACAAATGAAGAAATATCATTGTAGTGTCAATGGAGGAACTAATTTTGAGGATAACACCAGAATAACAACACAATAACCGCAGAATAACACCACAATAACACAAGAATAATACCGGAGTAACAACACAATAACACCAGAATAACACAAGAGTAACAACACAATAACACCAGAATAACACCGGAATAGCAACACAATAACAGTAGAATAACACCTAAGCAACACGTGGTAAAAAAAAGTAACATAATGAGAAAATTAAAAAACAGTGAGAATATTAGAGTAACATTGGAATAACAAGTGGTAACAAAAAAAAAAGGTATAAGAGTAACACTGCAAAAACACGTGTAACAAAAAAAAGAAGAAAAAAAGATAACACAAGAATAGCAGGTAGTATCTAAAAAAAAAAGTAGAATAACAGGTGGTAAAACAAAAAAACAAAAAAAAATAAAAAGGTTTAGATATAATCCCAATATTAGATCTTGACCAGAGTCTAATATAATCCAATGGATGAGATTTATGAGAACAGACTCACCATAAGAAACCAAACTCACAATATCTCATATATATATATATATATATATATATATATATATATATATATACATATATATATATATATATATATATATATATATATATATCCTTAGTTGAGAGGCGTAAATCACATTATAAAATCTCTCTAATTTAGCCGGTAAATCCACTCAGTAATCTACCTCACTAATATAATCTAACTCACTTATATGCTACAAAATTTCATATGGTCAATAATATAACCCGCACAAAATATTCACAAGGTAAACAACTCATCATATCATGATATTGTAGAGGTTTCCTCAAAAGTTGTTCAACACTAAGTGTAAAATTCAAATTGCTGACTTCCAAGCCATTGACAGAACTCAAAGATGATTAACCCAAATATCATTCTCAATAATTCGAGAATGCCTCTTCGTCTGGAATATAATGGAAACTAGGGCATGGTAACGTTGTTGATATCTTCTCTTATCGATGGATTAATGGGGAGATACCTTCTGTTTCCCCTGCATTGCCTTCTGACAATCTTTCTTTAGCTGATATGCTTCTGCCTTCTGGGGATTGGAACCCTGCAGTCGTTTTTCGCTACTTTAATTCCAAGACGGTTAAGACGATTGTTTCTATGGAACCTCCTGCGCTTGGAATTAATGATTATCTTTACTGGAAGTTCACCGAGGACGGGCGGTACAATGTTAAATCAGGTTATCTCTTTCTCTGGATTAATTCTTTTGCTAACATTACCTCTTGTTTTGCAGATATCTTCCCTTGGAAAATTTCCTGGCAAATGCACGTATCAACCACGTTTCCCCTCTTATTATGGCGTCTGGTGCATGATCTTTTGCCTACTACGACTAAGCTTATTTCCAAAGGTGTTCTGCTGGATCCTCAGTGTCCCATGTGTCACTCTTCGTTGAGACAACATAGCATATTTTCCTCTCTTGCCCCTTAGCACAGCATATTTGGCAATCATCTGCCCTAGGTATCAACTCTATGGCAAACCTAACTACCAATTTCATCACTTGGATTGCTGATTTATTCCTTTATATTTACCGTCACACCTCTGCCACAGACTACCAGTTACTTTACTTCTGTTGTGTATTTCAAGCTATATGGAATGTTCATAACTCCGTCATCATCCATAATTGTCCAGCTGAGCCATCTCGCATTATTCAGACTATTCACGATCTCGTTGCCTCCCACTCACAACTCCCTTCTTTCTACTTCTCTTCCCCCACCAACTCCAAGATATCGACGAAATCATCCTTGCCAGCACAACTACCACCTACTATTCTAGCGTTGGTCCACTACTATATTTTTGTTACTAAGTCAACCATGAATGCTTACAGCTGTATTTTCTCAGAATCCAGCTCTGGTACGATAACTCAACACATAGTCCGTGATCACAATACCTTCGAAGCGTCTGCTCGAGCTCTTCTTCAAGATATGCGCAAGGCTCGTTCACTTGAGTTCACGTTTGTCTCGTTTCAGGTTCAATGTAGAAAACTATCTCCCGTTCTGGCAAATACTTTGCTAGAAGCAATCACCTTGCGAAATTCGTTTATCGAAATTCACAATTTCCTTGTACTCTTCCTGCACTGGTCTGTAAGCTTAGATACGGGTTAGTAGTTTTATTTGTACTCTTACCATTTTATTTAATACTAGCTTAGCACCTGTTCAAAAATGCATGGACATAGATAAATAACATATATAATTAAGTTGTAAAATTGTACAGTTTCAACATTTTATTAGTTCTAACGCATAAATTTTATATAAACAATTCATATTATTATATTAGAAGTTAATACTCAAAAATCAATATAAATGAATTGTAATGGACATTTACAACACAAAAGCAAACCTATAATAGTGATATATGATGTATCATTCCATCATCTTGAACAAATGATTCTCTCTGATCACCATCATAATTTGTATATCTACTAATTGTATTATCAATTTCTTATACACCACCTTAGTGTTTAAACACCTACTTATACCACCACATACTCCCTGTCATTCTTATTTCTCTTACCATTTCACTTTTTTGGGTCGAAGTTGAATTTTTTTGACTAGAAATAAGTTGAAAAATAGGTAATATTAACACATAAAATGAAAATATTTATATTTATTATGAAAGTATCATTCAAAAAATATAATTTTCGAAAATAATAAACAACGTTAATACCACAAAAAAACTTGTTCAAAGTGGTGTTGGAGAGCGTGTAAAAATAAATGGGAAAAAAATAATGAATGGAAGGTAGTATCCTGCGTACATATCTGTGTCTCCTATCTTTAATACTCCGTATTCAAATTTTATCGCGTGTTGATAATTTCCAATGTGAGCATATTGTACCTATTTGGTAATTTTAAATGCGAGCAAATTTCAAACCCTAATTAGTCGAACAATAATATACAACTTATTTTTCTTTGTCAACTTTTATTGTCATAACTCTATGTATTATTACTTCACTAATTTGACGGGTGAGAAAAAGACACACACTCTCCTATTCATAATAAACTCTCTATTTTTATTTTTCGGCTATTCATAATACCATATGTATTTCCTTTTTTGGTCAGTATTTGTGTGATCCAAATTTAATTGTATGGTGGATTAGTGTATTTGTGTGGTCCAAATTAAATTATATGGTGGGGTAGTGTGTTTCCTTAATCTTTGTGTCAAAAGGGAAGGTTGTTGTGAATAGGAGGGAGTAATTTTTTTTTTTGTATTTGACAAATATCATGACAATTTTAGGCTCTTATCATATATGGAGTAATATATTCCCCATATGATGGGTAATTAAGAAGTTAATGATTAAATAATCCGAGTTTTTACTTTCTTCTCATAACACATTACAATCTTTACAGATATTATCTTTTATACAGAGTATAATAGTATAATCAAGACATTCTTTATTTCTTTAACATCTTTTTTGTAAGTTTCTTAGTTAAATTTATCCTACTATTTAGGTTAGAATATTATTGACACATTAGCTTTTTACGGTTGTTTTGTACCTTTGGGTTAGCTTAGCATGTCTCTTTTCTAAGTGTATTACTACTCTCTATRATGTAACTAATTAATTCAATGCAATTTTAAAAACAATTTATTCTAACCTCCATCTTGTTCAACTTATATAAAAACATCGGGAAACCTCCCATAAAGACATACTTAAATAGAAATATACATTTTCTCAAATAAATAATTTAATTTATGTTATTACAATAACAAATGGGTATAAATAAAGATGTTTTTACAATTCAATGAGAATTTGTGCTTTACGATTAGATCCTAGTAACCTCATCGATTCAAAGTAGGATTAGATTATAACAACATTGCCTGTTATTCTTTATTTTATCCTTGTTATTTCATGTGAGTCTCCGTAAGTATGTGTATGAGGTTAACATTGAATAAATTTGATGGAGTCAAGGTATTAGAGGACGTTTTTTTTTTTCCCGGATCAGTGAGTAACATCGCATAATAATACGAGAAAGTCCTTAAATTTATTTATTGACACCTTAACAGATGTATTTGACAGAATTCCGAAGAAGGGTCACGTTGATTAGTTTATGATAAAGATTAGGAGTACTACATGTGTTTCCAAAAGTAGAGGGGCATCATGTAAAAACCTTAAAAACACCGGGGTACTATGTCGAAACCCCCCCAAAAAAAAATTACCTTAAATTTATTTATTTATTAATATTCATATCATATGAGGTTGCGACACCGTTTTGCATTAATCTTGTAGAAATAACGGATTCACAAATAAAATGAACGATAACCATATTGGTTTGAAATGGAAAACAAAAACTGAAATGTATTAAGAAAAAATCCGTATTTACTTAAACTCTCACGTAAAATGTCCTTACACAAAAATTGTCAAAATAATTTGCAAAAACTTGCTACTATAATATTTTTGCACTTATTTAAAAAGTCTTGATTTTTTTTTATTCTGAACAAAAAATTATTATTCATTATGTCTCGATTATTTGATTATCTATTTCACTATCAATTGGTCTCTCTTAAGACGATATTCATCTTAAGAATAAAACAGGTCAAGTACTGCCCGTATTATTTGTCTTACTCGTACTATTTGACCCGTTTTAATGTTAAGTTAAATATGTCCGTCTTAAATGAGAATTTGTATTTCATTTTATTGTGTCTCTTTCATTTTTTTTACCATTATATATTTGGAAGCTTTTTATGAATATTTTGATGATACATATTTAAAAATACTATATCTTTAAAAATACTAATGAATCCTAACCGTATTTTCTTTGGGGTTACTATATCATGCACTAATGAAGTATACTATATCTTTAAAAACACTAATGAATCCTAACCGTATTTTCTTTGAGGTCACTTTATCATGCACTAATGAAGTATTATGGAAATTATAGCATAAAGATTGTATAAAATATTTTGTTGACAAATGGTTGAAAATATACTGCAAAAATATATGATGTGTATAAGAGATGGCGTGGGCGGGAAACTAAATAGCTAATAGCTTGAAATGTGTCTGTAGTGGTTCTTCTATTATACTTAAATATAGATCACAGTTTATTGTTGTAAGAAATAAAATAAAAAATCGAGCTACAATTAAGGCCATATAATATCAATCTTATGGCTCAAACATTAATCCTAGTGCCTAGACATTATAAGCACATAAACGATTATAGCTCCCAGATACTCATATCATACTGTTTGTGTGAAACAAGATTAGTACCTCTAGGTACCTTGGAGGTCGTAACTACCCTCCTAGACTTTGTGATCTACCCTTTTATGCAAGGGTTCGAGCCACGGTTGTAGATGCGTAATCTAATTAATGTTAAATTACTTGTCGTAATTTAACACTTTCGATGGTGAATGATATAATTACCAACTAAAAYMCARGAATTTCCARTGATACTTATATATCWAGAAAAACCAATAACACAACACAAACCAAAGTCCTCACAAGGGATTCTTGTGGACAGTGACAAGCTAAATTACAAACTAAGGGATAGATGGCGAAATACCTCCATGATTGGATGGGCACCGCCGTGCTAGTTCTACTGCTACACTAATCTAAGACTAAGACTAAGGATAGACCAATTTGTAGTTGTTGTTAATGTTTGAGTTGTCCTTTTCTTGGTGGATGAACATCTCCTTACATAGGCAATCATCCAATGAACTACCACTTAGTGGGGGAGCGGTTAGATAACCGCTCAGCGCCCCTGGATCCTTACTATCCTTAGCGCTTGATATAAGGCTTCATTATTATTAATCCCGCCTTGGGCTTCATATTTAGAGTTTCTGGACCATTGTAATCCAGGCCCAATATGCCGTACCTTATTCTTTAGGCCGAATTGCCCTTAATATAAAAAATATAGCACCCTACCATATTTAGGCGCTAACAAATACCCCCCCCCCAGCGTTTAGAGGTGAGATAAAGTTAAACCTCTAGACGCTGAACTTTGAGCAGGACATGTCTTCTTCAATTTTGGGTTTCATCTGGCAAAAATACCAGTTAGCTATCCATTGATGACATGCTTTGCATACTGTAGAACATACTACTATGTCCTTCCACCCTATCTTAGAGAAGATTTAGAGAACCATCAGCTCTTTATTAGATCCCAGTAAAAACAAGGGATTCGAACACTCTTTATCATCTTGACAAGGTCGTAAGCCCTTTTCTTCATAATCATGTCTTGATCGCTTCCTTGAGCTTGACCTCATTTAGTCTTCGGATTTCCAATTTTATTTTGTGAAAATAAAACTGTGCTCATGCTCTGCCCAGTCTTATTGCGCCTTTGTATGTCGCATACGGACACGATCTAAATGCACCTTCTCCATTTCATAAATGTTAGAACTGACTCCAATCAATTTCCTTAAATGAACGAGGAATGTATTTATCAAAAAGTACTTCCAAAGGTTACATTAAGTAGTTCTTTGGGAACCGTCATCCTCGGTGGAATCTGTAACTTCTTGATTTTCTGAACTAGATTGTTGAACTTCATCTTGATCTTCCTCGGAACCGCTAATCACCATAGGATTCGATTCGCAGTCTCCCTCCGGCGGCTTGTCCTGGAACTCTGCGTGATAAAGTTCGTTTTCCTCATAATTCCGGAATCCTATACACCCACAATTTAGGGTTATCAGTCTTCCATTCCGCATGGTTCTTATTTTCCATGGTTGTACCATATCCGGCACCTGAATTAGGCTTGATTCATAAGCCCAACTTACTTTTGGACTTTCTAGATCAAAAGCAAATATCCATGCCCAACGCTGGCATGTTTTTGTCATTGCCATCATTGAATGAATGGGAACTCTGAAGAAGATCTTCCTCATAATATCCCTCCTCCCCAAAATTTCATGGAGCTCTTCCCTGGTTATGGCCGACCTATTCTGGGCAGCTGCTGCAAGAAATGGCATCTTTTCTTTCATCAAATCCCGGGCAAACCCTTGTTTATCTGTAGTCATCGAACCACTTTCATAGCGGCACATTGGTTCAACATACCTTCTTGGTGGTCTCATATTTAAGACCTTTTAAGAGAGAGAAAAAAAAGAGAGAGAGAGAGACAGTGAGAGCTATTCAAACTTTGTTGACCTTTTTTGGAAGATACAAAACCAAGTCTTTTATTTATTAATAAATTAATTACGCCACGTATTCCCACGTCTCTCTCGAGAGTAATCATTATTTTCAGGCGGTGGTTTATTTACCATCACTGTCACGACTCTAATCAAGTCCAATCAGTCTCCAACTGTCTCATTATCTTCGAAGGGGCATGCAACTTGGTGGAACTGGAACGTTTTTTCCTTTAATCCAAATCAAGTCTTTTTAACCTTCTGATTATATGATATTGGCATTTATTCGCATATGTATAATATGATTCTAATTATAATAACGCTGAGGTATTTTGATTACCCGTTTTTATTTTCATTAACCTTATTATTCTTGAGTTCCCTTATTTAAAAGAACTCAATTTCGTCATATACGGATTAATTCATATAATCACTTCGCATGAAGATCAAATTAATTTAAAGTACAGAACTTTAAACAACATACCAAAATTAACTTAGATAATTTCTCATTACCTAAACATAATTACAATACTATGTAACAACTTATCATTGTCACATAAATCATTACAAAAAATTGAGAAAATAAAATGTGACAACATTATGCTTGTCACACAAAATGTTTTAGGCAAGGATTGACTACTTTATCTCCATGCTTATGCATAAGGTAGATAAAAATATGCCATAGACCACAAACCGTATTGAGTGTCTTATAATATTTATATTTCAGCGCCCACCTCAGGATGGACGTTTCCTACTGAAGGATCATCTTCGTCGTCACTGTAGTCGGTATCTCCATCATCTAAGAAGTCTTCTTGGTCAGCGTTGTTCCAATCATACATCACCGGATGGATCAAAGGCGGTGGTATAAACAACAACCTCTTATCTTTCTGGAATTCCGATGCAATGGGAATCTGCTCCGTGTGGAGCAAAACAGCCCAAAATAGCTCACCATCCACCCGGTTTTGCTCCATCTTCTAATTTGAGGCCGAACATGAAATCCGTCTAAGAAGTCGTGTCGTTTCTTGGCCTAAGACTCTTCTAGGGTGAGCTTAGAGCCTTTTTGTCTAAGGAATTCAATCTTGAAGGGCCACCAATTGAACA
>VHZZ01009814.1:20337-38201 GCA_009801015.1 Silene noctiflora | reverse complement strand
TAAATTAACACAATACAACCCCAGAATAGACTACAACAAAATCCATGAATTAACTTAACCATCACTTTATCAATATTATACCCCAATTAAACCACGCAGCAAAACCCGAAACCCAAAAAATAAACAATCAATCTTCAACAGAATATAACAAGATCAAATAGTGATGAATAACAAACAAAAAAAAGAAGAAATGAAGGAGGGTGTACCAATAACAGCTTCGAGATAAGGAAACGCCATTGTTAAGACTTGGATCAAGCTTTGTCAATGGAGACTTGATTAAATTCAGGAGTTTATTTTGTCCTATTTGTGCGAGGTTAATTTAAAGTTTAAACTCCTGTATTATTGGGCCGACTCCTATTAGTCCGAGTTGTATTTAAGTATTTAATATCTTCTATATTTGGTATTAATTTTAAAAATTTAAGACCAAATTACACATAAACCAATGCAATAAATGCATATCAGTGCAAGTGACAGATTGGTAAAAAAAAAGCTATCGTAAATAAATCCATCAATTATGTGTTTAACAAGAACATCGCAATTAGTGGACTATACAACCAGTTGTATACATCTGGTACCAAAGATTTGGAGATTTATAGCAAAAGATTTGAGTTTATATGTACATTTTATGAGCTTTAATAAAAATAATCTGAGAGCCTTTATAAAAAAAAATTTAACTCAAAATATTATATTGAAACTCAAAATAATACATATAAACTCAATAAGATTTTAATTTTAACACCTAAAAAATTAAAATGTAAATCAAAAAATTTAAAAGCTCAAAAAAACTGCATATAAGCTCAATTAAATTTGTATTGGATGTACGATGCTCATATACATCTGGTTGTTTAGTCTTATTTGTGAGAAAATCGTAACCAAAATGGCTAATCTTATAATTTATTACCAACTCGTAATCGTGGATAACATAAGAATTTGTCGTGTTTAACAAGAAACTTGTAACCATAACGGTCGGATTGTTAATAATTATCACTTTTTATTATCGACTCAATGGTTTTATCGGCTCGTAAATCTAAAAAAATCGGGTTTGTTATGACTAACTTTATTATCGTGTATGCACAAACTGGAGTATATTAACTTGTAATTGATTTACTAACAACATTTTTAAAAAGTTGTTTATGTATGGCTGAAACCGACGTAATTTGCTGTGATCGGGAAATATTAGAAGTAGTAAATTATCAAAATTTGAAACTTGTCATCAGAAATCGCTCCATGGATGATTAGTTTTGCGGAAATGGTGTAAAGCCGCTCGCTCCATGGTTTGGTAAAATCGTTTTAAATATTAGTAAGGACTAAAGACTAAGGACCATAAATAAAGTCATCGTAACAAAGTGGTTGATTCACCAACTTTGTACTAAATTGAAGGGAGTGAGTAACCCAAAGGGATTGCAACAACTTCTTTTTTCAATTGTTTTTTTAGATTTACAAGCCGAAAAACCATTGAGTCGATTAAAAAAAAAAAAACCCGAGTAACTCAGATTTTTAGATTTAGAAGGTTGGATTGTAAACAATCCTATAGCAATTTACGAGTTGGTAAAACCGAAGTGTATAAAAAATAGCGATCATAAGTGGATTTATTTACAATATTTTTTTTACCAATCTACCACTTGTACTCCACTTTTTTTTACCAATTTGGCATTTGCAATAAACTTTTTTTACCAATCTGTCGCATATGTATTTTTTTTTTACCAATATGTCACATAGTTGCCACTTTTTTTACCAATATGGTCATTTGACCTCTATTTATCACGTAAATCACATAAGAGATTAAAAACTTAATTAAATTCAATATAGTTATGCTGAAAATATTAAATGTGAGAATAAGGGCTCCCATGATTCGAACATTGGACCTGACATTCATCAGGTTCTAATGTCGGATGAATATTATCTAAAAAATAAATTTAACCTGTCATGAGTTACTTTATAATAATAAGCTTATATTTTTCACGTGGTACAATATACATTTTCTATAAGCTCACTTAATAGTAAAAGATAATTTAGTAATCCGTGCAACACACGGACATAACATCTTGTTGATATACATAGGAAGTTTCTTTACAAATTCTAAATTTTATGTAATTTATTCAAATATTACTTTTTTCGCCAAAATGTATATAAATTTTATACAATTTACAAATGTATAACAACTTTTATTATTGATAAATCGTATAAATGGATGAAATTGATTTTTTTTTTTACAATAAAATTAGAGTTCTCTCACGATTGAATCGTGTTCACTCTTAATGCTGGACAAATGTATAAAGCCTGAGTTTCATACAAAAACAAATTGATAACTGGATTGGTAACTCATTTGTTTATGAACGGTTCGATTCTCTCCTCTTTCGTCAACCTGAAATACTTACATGTGATATCTTTAATTAGGTTGTGGAATCAGCTTCACAATTTCCAGTCACATGGATAAGATCGTCCCAACAAATTGTGAATGCATAAATGAAGACGGTAATCCTTCACCTCCAGTAATCCAAATTCGGGATATGAATCCATGGGGATCATGATTCTTGCGGTGATATAACTAAACTGTTACATAGTCTTATTCTATAATTTGTTGCTAAATGTAAGCGCCGTATAATAATGTCACAACTTAATATACCAACGCCATGGGTGGTCTAGTCCGTTGAACTGATATCAGACACCTCCATTACTGACAGTAGATAAGGTTGGAAGTTGGAACATAGGTTGTGGACTTGTGGGTTATCAGGACGGTATGGCATGACATGATCCAAAGGCGGGTTAAGTCGTCTCATGTTATGATAGGCCGAAGGACATATGAAGTCTTCAATTTTTCTGAAAAATATGTGGACCCTTACAGTGAGGGTTGGACTAGCGCAATTTTTTCATGCGGTGCAGCAGGCCATTGGCAAGTCAGGTGTCCCGTGATGTCACCTCAAATTCCGAAACAACACAACACAACACAACACAACATGATGGGCCTCTGTGCCGAGCCTGAGCTAGACCATTTTGAAGCTCCTAAATATGGACCATGATAGATAACAACTAACATCACAGATTCACAGTGAATAAGTACTCTCTACAAATTTACGTAAACATATGTCGTGTTAAGTTACCGAACCTGAAGTGGAAAATGAATCCAATAACCAGCCAAATGAGCGCAAAAGAATGAATTATCATGGTTGAAACAAATCGTTTATATAGCATACTGTCCAACTAGAGTCGTTTGGGACAAGTTCATATATTTCATCACTATCTACGGACTTGAGACATGGTCTAGGCCACCCATGGCAGCCATTGGCATAGTCGTCTTCATCAGAAAGATATTCACAGCAATCTAAGTTGTCCATTTCAAACATGCGGCTTGCTAATCCTTCCCTCCATGATATCCTGGCTTCAGAGTCAGGAGTCCCCATATCCATGGCTTCCCGGAGAAGGGTTAGGTCGATTGAATTATCGCGCTTAATAAGGGGATTGAACTCAAAACTCGCTCTAGGAGAATCAAGATATTTGACATCCTGGAGATATGCTAACTCTAAGAAGAGCTTCAGCCACCGAGTCAAGTTCACAACTTCACACTCAGACCAAAGTCTAAATATCTGGTCTCTCCTTAGATCAGAGAGGTCAAAGTTAGGAGACCTATAATTGCAGTTAGGACTATGAGCAAGGTCACAAGACAACCTGAAATTACTCGGGATTGAGATTGACTCCGGAGTCCGGAGACTTCATAACGTTCCCAATTCCTAACGAATCTTTCGAAGTAGGACTAAATAGCCACCCCTGGTCAATATTAGGACTAACAGGGAATGCAGGGGTGGACTAGGCGCGAAATGATCAAGTGGAGGCCCAAGCACACCTCGAATTTCAGAGCTCATGTCTAAATGCCGAAAAGAACAAATATTTCTTTGACTATTAGAAGAAGTACTAGTGGCATCACTAGTTGAGATTGTGCAATTACTCTTGTCAAACAAATCCGAAGAAAAACCACCAAGACTAGATGAAGGCGAGGACGCAGCCCTAACGAATTCAAAGGGCAGCAATTCATCACATTGATTTACTCTTAACCCACACATATTATCATCACCATCCTGTTTTTCACTCCTTTTCTCATCACAAGGAGATGAAAGCCAGGACGCTGAAGCCTCACTCGGAAAAGGAACTATAGAATCCCTACGATTCCTCCGTTCCCTAACAACACTCTCACCCTCAAAGCCGAAACCCTTACTTTCCCCAGATCCAAACAAGTTATCTTTTCTAACAGCAAGTATCCCTACAGCCCTACATTTCCTTCTGTCACTCACACCAGAAAGAACCAGGCCAGCAGCATTACATTTCGCAGTCGTCCCTGCCGTTACTGAGGTCAATAATCCCCCTTGTATCTCAGGCGAAACCGAAACCGAACCTTGAACTGGTGCATCAGTACATTCTGTATCATTCTCCACTAATTCATCAGCTTCACTATTCCTACAAAAACTACCAAACCCTAACCCACCTCCTAAATTATTCACAGCAGTAAAATCTTCAGCATTATCACTCACATTATTCCCAAACCCAGTTGAAAACTTATTAATTTCACCAGAAAAATCACATCTTTTACCATGTTTTCCTAAATTAACCACATTTTCATGATCATCACATAATTTATACTGAAACCCAGATGTAAATTTGTTCACACCATCAGAAAGATCATATTTTGCACTGTAATTTTCCCCTAATTTTACCAAATTACTGCCCTTTTTCACTACATTATTACATTTAGGTTTATTTTTAGAAGAATTAGAAGAGTAATTAGAGAAAAATAACCTTAAACAACCTTTTGGAGCTTCAGATGATGTAGAAGATGAACATTCAACATTGAGATCCTTTAACTTTAATGGAGTTATTTGAGTTTCCTGTTTTTTTTGCTGTTTTTTTGATGCAATTTTTTTGGTGTTCAACATCATTTGGTTACATAAAATTAGCTTTTTACTAATTACTCTACATTTCTGGGATTAATTAGGGTATAAATTGAAATGGGCAGTGAAAAGTTGAAGTTTTTTTTTAAGGAAACAAGAAATAATTTGATTCGAGTTTGAATTTTGGGAGATTGGGTGTCATTATTGATTCTGTTGAAGTTGTTTTTGCTTGTCCTGGAATTTCGCCTTGGTTTACTATAACTTGTAAACGGACAATCATAAAAACCCGACGAGGTTCGGACGGACAATGTGCTTAATTTACGTGATACCGTCTTATATAATTTGGATGATGTGGGTAAAACTAATCATTTTATTACTATGATGACGATTTTTGATCAAAAAATATAATATGAGGTCAAATTACTTCAATAACAACACATATCTAGTGTCGAGTAATTGAACAATTAGTCTCGCTTTAGGATGACAACATTATACTCAAATATGCTCTCACTTGCTTACAAACATTTTTTTTTATCACATCAACCAAACTTCACTCGTTTTAAATTTAAAACAAATATTGCCATGATAAAAAGCTAAGTGTGAGCACCATGGCATTGTGGCACACTCATAAATGGAAAGATGACATTTTTTTTTTGAGGTGGAGTATAGAGTATAGTGGTAATTATATAATAAGAACAAAAGACGTTACGTGGGCGAGGATTCTTGTTAACCCCCGAGCTCCTCCACTGATTGAATATTTAGCCTCTTTTAGGACGACAACCTTCCTATAAGACGTAAACGACACAAATATGCTCTCACTTGTTAATAGACATCCGTTTTTCCATCTCATATACAATACTTCACTCGTTTTAAATTTAAGACGGATATTACCGGTTTGACGATGGAAAGCAAATGTGAGCACCATGACATAGTGGCACACTCATAAATGTGAGAGATAAAATTTTGTTTTTTTCGGAGTGAAGTATAGAATATACTGGTGATAATAGTTGAACATCACATCACATGCATAAAATTTTTTTAAAATTAAAATAATGAGTATGGCGAGATAATAAAACAGTGTCACATGTTTGGTCAATTTTGTTGGAGAACCAAAATAAAAAACTAACCACAATCCTCAATTCATTCAGACATACTCTGTAATACCAAGTATTTCATTTTCATATCTAACCATAGTTAAACACTTTAACCACAGATGACAGACGTACAATCCATGAAGAAAAAATTCATTATTGACACTGATCCTGGCATCGGTACGTTCTTTTTCTTTAATTATGTTTTTAATCAATGGTTTTAATGATCATGGATTCATGGTTTTGATCTGTTTCGACGATGTGTCGATATATAGTAGCGGATTCAGAAAATTTGGTACGTCGGGGTCTTAGATAACGTCAAATTAAAAAAATTTCAATCAAAAATATTGAATTTTATGACTCATGGGGTCTTGTGGGGTCTCGAGATCCTACTACCCAGATGGTTTCTTTATTGAACCAGATTTTAAACTAGGTTAATCGAAATCAACTTATATGAATTGTTGCTTATTATTGGAGTTGAGATTGAATCATGATGTTAAATAATAATAATATTGAAATAATTAATATTGGAAATACAGATGATGCGATGGCAATTTTTGTTGCATTGAAGTCACCAGAGGTGGATGTGATTGGTCTAACTACTATTTTTGGCAATGTTTACACCACTCTTGCAACAAGAAATGCCTTGCATTTGGTACTTTTCACTTAACCATCTCTTATGCTATGCAATAATTACTAATGGATGTATAAATTAAACTTCTTTTTGCATTGTGAGGTGTGCGACCACCCAGTGACGGTTCTAAGTGATGATTCACGTACCCCAAATCATTTTGGGATTAAGGCTCTGACGACTGTTGTTGTTGTTGTTGTTGATGTTAAGAAGTTTCTTTGTTCTGTTGCTTTGGGATGAAAGCGATTGTTCAGTCCATTTTTGGGTTACGGGTTGCTTTGGGACGACCCTTCCTTCGCTTCTGATTGGAATGGGAGTGTCTTTGGAGACAATTAGGTAACTAATAGGAGAGTAAGTAGTTGAATTGGATGGCTATTGTGAGGATAAGGAGAACCCACCTGCCTTAATTTAGAGAAAATAGGCATGGCATACAAGGATGGATAATGCCGGTCTAGATTCTAATGATTTCGGTCTTATTTGATGTATGAAAGTGTTTCTCCAAAGGCCGGTGATTTTTGTGTATTGGAATGAAGAGGTCGTGTGCAATGTGCATTAACCTTCTTCCGCCTCAATTATGTAGTTGGAGATTGCAGGAAGGACTGATATTCCGGTGGCTGAAGGATCTCATGTCACAATCTTGGTATGTCACTCATATCTGTTTGTATTCACATTTAACTCTTGACAGTTGGTGTGTTTTCGAGTTGTGCATTCTAGATCACTAGGTTGGTGCTCGGTTGGTTTCTTGTACTAAGCAAATTCATTGAATTATTTGCATCTTGTGAAGCAAGGTACAAAGCTTCGGATAGCTGATTTTGTCCATGGATCAGATGGGCTTGGTAACCAAAACTTTCCTCCACCGAATGGGAAGGCAATTGGACAATCTGCAGCCGAATTCATTGTTGAGCAAGCGAGAATGTATCCAGGAGAAATTACGTTGGTAGCTTTAGGGCCTCTAACAAATGTCGCTTTGGTAGGTGTTAATGTTATCTATTCTGAATGCACATTGCTATTGTTTTCAAGGAACTGTTGGCTTTTCATGACCTTTGTTTTCTGTTTAGGCCTGTTTTTCTTGTCGGTTGAACAGAATTACTTGATCATATATCTTTCACAGGCAATCCAGCTTGATCCGGCTTTCACGAAAAACATTGGGAAAATTGTTATTCTTGGTGGAGCATTTGCAGTAAATGGCAATGTAAATCCTGCAGCTGAGGCCAACGTAAGCCATCTTTATAATGCATAAGCATTGTATTTCTCGAATCCATAGGTCAAAACCTGAAACTTCTGAGGACATCCTGAAATATTTCTCATTATAGTCCTTTGGTTTTCTTGCCTTAGTTATAAACTATAAAGATGCGTATTCATTGGAATCGTGTTTTATTTCCATCATAGTTCATACGTAACAAGCAACAGCTAAATTCAAGCTTCTTTGCTGCAAGTTTTATTCTTGTCATGATTCTGCTTGATTCATTGCTTTTGGTGTTTGAATTATTTCTGCAGATTTTTGGTGATCCAGATGCGGCCGATATTGTCTTCACTAGTGGAGCTGATGTTCTAGCTGTGGGGATCAATGTGACCCATCAAGTAATTTTTACTGGTAGAGTTACCTTGCTTTCATATGATAATGCAGCGACATCAAAATTTACCCTTTCTTAATAACCAGTATTGTAATCATGTAAATATCAGTCATCGCTTTAATAGTCATCTTACATCCACACTTCGCTTTGGCTGCGTGTCATGTGTCTTACACTCTGATACGTCAATTTAAGCCAGCACATGATTTATCATCCACACCCCTGACTCCGTGTCATCCTGTCATGTTTGAGCCTTGCAGCCGAGTCTGAAATCACATATTGCTTTAGCCAACATGCTCAATTTCCCTGGGCTATGGTTTTCTTACTGATACAAATTCTCGCTCGATTTAATTCCATAAAAATTCAGAGCAAGTTAAACTAGTAATATACTGACTGTTGCAGCTGATTTCGGAAAATGCAGATGGAGATAGGGAAAAGCTTGCAGCTTCAACCGGAAAATTTGCTCAGTACCTGTGCAAGATCTTTGGTGTGTATTATGGTTACCATTATGATGCATACAATACTAGAGGTTCGTGTAACATCGTCTAATTTCGTCTGTAATCCTTCTCTCCTGTTCTCCAGACAGTAATCTTGTTTGGTTTGATTTTCTGATTTTAATGATGAAAAATCATGCAGGTGTTTATCTTCATGACCCAGCAACAATCATCGCTGCTATAGATCCATCAGTGGTTACTTGGACAGAAGGCGTTGTCCGAGTTCAAAGAACCGGCATCACCAGAGGCCTCACTTTACTACACAACAATCAGAAAAGGCATGTTTCAAAGACTTATATGAAACGGTGTTACATTTAACCGGTCTCACAAATAAATCAGTCTCATACAAGACTCCTGCTACTGAAGTCGGACAAATCAATATTTCATTTACGAAACAAAATCTAAATCCAACCCCGATTTTTTTTTTATATCAACTAATTTACTCGGTTTCTTATTGTATTGTATAGGTTTGGAGAAGTTACAGAATGGTGCAATAAACCAAGTGTGAAGGTTGCAATCACAGTTGATGCACAGAAAGTGGTCAAGATGGTCATGGACCGACTTATAAATTCATAACTCATGGTACGAACTTATAAATTGCCCAATTTAAAGAACAAGCGTTGACTTAAGTGGTAAGAGCTCTCTTATCCCAACCATGAAGTTGAGGATTTGATTCTTATCCGTAACATAGTGCGCTCGTTTGAAAAAAAAAAAAAAGAAAATTGCACAATTTAAGAAAATCTCTTACAGCTATCTTCATTGTAATTTAAAGTTATTGTACCACAACATTTGTTCTTGTATTTATTCGTGGATGTTTTCATCCCACTATTACTTTTCAATCACAGAAAGCCGAAGAAATTGCTGGTAAGAAGAAATACGACCATTTTATGATAAAAAAAATGTAACCAATTAACCATCCACAAATTATTATTTATCAAATAATAATTACTCTACATATTATAATAAAATGGTCACATTTGTCGTTACAAGCTTAGGTGATGGTTGAGGCCAAAGCACAGGCTCCCCGTATTCCTATTATAGAGTGGTTAGTGCACATGCTCCCCGTACCATGTGCTGTGGTCTCACTTCGTGAGTTTTTGAGGTGTTTTGAGGTTGTCAGGTCACGGAGGCTCTGATACCATGATAGATGAACCATCTCAACCAAAACCTCAAGGTGATGGTTGAGGCCCAACTATTATAAATATTCTTATTATATTTCACTAATCACTATTTATTTGGCTAATAATGAAAAGCTAAATGAATCGTTTTAAGTGTAATTTGGGTTGAAATAAATGGAATTTTTTGAGAGGGACATGAGTCACATGACAACATACATATAGGAATGGCATTGAAGAAAGGTTATGTCGAGTGGACGTGGTGCTGTCCTATCTTTTAGGACAAGTCGGAAATGGCCCAACTTAGATGTGTACATCTGTGATATTAGAATATCGAGTTGTTAAAATAAAATTAGAGTAATTCATTTGTTTATAAAGTTTTCAATTCTCTACTCTTTCGTCAATGTGAAATACTTACATGTGATATCTTTAATTAGGTTGGAATCATCTTCACAGTTTCCGCTTAATATGCTGGTTTCGTGGATAAGATCGTCCAATACACTTATACCATATATACTCCCAGCAAACTGTAAATACATGAATGAAGACGATAATCGTTCACCAAGTAATCAAATTCGGGATATGAATTCACTAAAGACGGGTGAATGTGAATGTGTAGTTTAACCCATACGATAACCAAAATTGGTTTCGAGAAAATAGTGTCACACAATGCACAGTACAGTACCGTCATAATGGACTAAATGTCCGATATTTTAGTAGTCACAACTCACAAGTCACAAAATAACACTAGAAAATATAATCACGGAATGCACAAGACACCATAGCAGACTAAATGTTTGATATTTCAGTAGTCACAACATAACACATCTGTCTTAGGCCTAGTGATCGCTATACACAGAGCCTAACTTCGAAAGTTCGAAGATTAGTAAGAAAAAACCATGATAAATATTTCCAATTTCCTGTTGTTTTTTTGTAATTGTGGAAAAAACACGTCCAGTTTCTCAAATATTCAATGTTGTTGAGTGCTGAGTGTGACATACACTGATCTGACTTACCACCTACTACCGTGTACAAGTCCAAGCTTGGAAAAGTCAGCCCCGGTCTGGCTCTGGCCATCACATATTATTTGCCACGACAGTAAGTTTAGTTTGTCATCAGTGTGAAATAAATCGGGTCATTTCAGGTTTGGGTTTGTCGTATAGATACCTTCTCATGGACGGGTTGGTGACAATTACCATTCCTTTTTTCTTGCGTGCTCCATTGCGCTTGGTAAGAATTGTTGCGGTCCCTGCAGGGTAATACCTACAGTTTAGAACAAAGGAGAAAAAGAGAACAGTAGTGAATTATAACTCTCAGACGACGATAATCCGATATCATAACCAATCACCGATAGAGGTGGATATGTACCGTAAACAACTACACGTAATAGAGTACGTAATTATTAGCCTATCTTCATCAACTTCCTCCATCGACAACCAGCATTTCTACTATTCATCCATTATTCCGTAACAATTACCCAATTCAAGTTAATCCCCTAAGAAGCAATAATGTCCAAAAATCGAAGAATAATAACAAGCGCGATTACCGGAAAAAGTTACACAAATCAAAACAAAAATCAACTGTCTAGGATAATAAAGCTACAAGAATTCTATTGTTTTTAGTCTTCACAATCAACATCACTTCACCACCCACAAATGACTACTGCCAAACTAAGAAATGCAATAACAGAATAAGTCATCATTTAGTTATTTTTATCTATATAAATAGATTAAGAAGCTAAAGAACATCTCAGTGAATTCACACATAAAAGCAGCCTACAAACATGAAGCCTGAAAATCTCAAAACCCCTGATAATACTTTAAGTTTTATGTCTTGCCTCTTTAGAAAACTAACCTTTCTTGTTTTCCTTGTGTTTGCAATGCAACAGATTTCACGAACTGAATCCCTTCCCGGTAGTTTTGATCATCCAGGCAATGAAACTGACCGCAGTGCATTGTTGGCCATCAAAAACCAACTAATAGATCATCATCCCAAGGGGATTCTGAGCTCATGGAATAGCTCGATTCATCATTGTATTTGGGAGGGAGTTACTTGTGGCCGCAAACATAATCGAGTGACTAAGTTAAAGCTCAATTCCAGCGGCTTGTCAGGTACCATATCGCCTTTTATAGGAAACCTAAGCTTCCTTCATACCATCTATCTCTACAATAATAGTCTCTCGGGCCAAATCCCGAGCAACTTGGGTGGTTTATTCAGGTTGCAGAATCTAGCGCTAGACAATAACACTCTGGTAGGTAAAATTCCAGCGAACTTGTCTGGCTGCATAAACCTCCAATTTCTTTCCATAGGATACAACCATCTAGAGGGACCTCTACCAACAGAATTAAGAGCATTGTCGAAACTACAGTATTTTGCCATGGACTACAATAACCTTACAGGACCTCTTTTCGATATCATACAAAACTTTACCTTCTTAGAATCAGTATCTGCACCTGACAATGCATTTACAGGAACAATCCCGAATAGCATTGGTAGAATGCGGAACCTAAATAGCATTTGTCTTCTAGGGAACAAACTCTCGGGAATACTTCCCATGTCCCTTTTCAATCTCTCCTCTCTTCAAACTCTTGATCTTTCTAATAATTTATTACATGGACAGCTTCCATCCCATATGGGTTTCAATGCTCTTAGTCTGACATGGTTTGATCTATCTGAAAATAACTTTTCAGGATCAATCCCGTCCATGACAAACTTCACAAGCCTTGAGACAATCATTCTCAATAACAATAACTTTACTGGGATGGTTCCTCATGGGTTTCAACAATTTCGAAATTTAACTTCTTTCTTTCTCGAGAATAACAACCTTCAAGGCGACATCAACTTTATAAGTACATTAGTTAACTGTACCCAATTACGATCCCTCCTATTGGGGGCAAATGATTTTTCTGGAACAATACCCAATTCTATAGCTAATTTAACCACTTTAGTACATCTCATGGTCGGAGATAGTTTGATAAGTGGAATACTTCCTCCCGGTATTACCAATCTCATTAACCTTGAGGCAATGATTATAGGTAACAGCAAACTGACAGCATCTATTCCTCATGATCTTGGGAAGCTCTACAAATTGGAGACTCTTGATTTGCATTCCAATAGACTCACGGGTAAGATTCCCGATTCTTTGGGAAACTTATCACGTTTAAGTAGACTTGACCTAAGCGATAACAAATTGGAAGAGAGTATACCTGGAAGCATCCAAAATTGTCAGAGCTTGTTGTACTTGAATTTCTCGTACAATGAACTCAATGGAACCTTGGACAACGGACAATTTAAAGGATCGGCTAAGTTTGTACAACTAGATTTCTCTCATAATAATTTGGAAGGTCCCCTACCTTTGGAGATTAGTAAGCAAAGCAGCCTCGGAACCTTGAGGGTGTCAAGGAATAAGTTTTCAGGCCTACTTCCAGATGGTCTTAGTGAGTGTATTGAGCTTCAGGTATTGTATATGGATGGAAATTCGTTCCAAGGAAAAATTCCTTTATCGTATTCTTCTTTGGCTAGCCTTCAAGAAATTGATTTTTCACGGAACAACTTGTCTGGCCCTATTCCAGCCTTTTTATCAACAATTCCCTCGATATATTTCCTAGACTTATCCCACAACAACTTTCAAGGATCTATTCCGACAAATTCAGTATTTGCAAATCCAAGTGCAATATTTCTTGACGGCAACACCGGACTTTGTGGAGGTATTCCACAGTTGCATTTACCCAAATGCACAGAAAGGAACAAAAAACCAATGTCCTATGCCTTTAGGCTAATAATTCTAGTTCTAGGTGGACTTGTTGGAGGGTTGGCCATAGTGACAGGGATATACCTGGTTCATGTCAGGAAGAAAAAGGTGCCTCTTTCATCAGATCCAGTGATGGCAAAAGCATTCATGAAAGTGTCGTATGACATGCTACTCAAAGCGACAGGTGGATTCTCTTCAAAGAGCTTAGTTGGTTCAGGGTCTTCAGGATCTGTGTTTAAGGGGATCTTGGATGGAAATATGGTTGCTGTGAAAGTTCTCGATTCGCAACATTGTGATGCATCAAAGAGCTTCCTGTCAGAATGCAATGTTTTGAGGAATGCCCGTCACCGGAATCTGGTTGCCATCGTAACAGCTTGCGCAAGTATTGACTTCCAGGGAAATGATTTTAGAGCTCTAGTATACGAGTTCATGCCCAATGGAAGTCTTGATAGATGGCTTCATGGATTTGATGGAAACATGAGCCTTCTTCAAAGGGTGGGTATAGCAATTGATGTGGCTAATGCACTCATCTATCTCCACCAAGAGATAGAAAATCCAATTGTGCATCGTGACCTCAAACCAAGCAACATATTGCTCGATAATGACATGGTCGCCCATGTTGGAGATTTCGGATTAGCAAAGTTTCTTACTCAACCCCTTCATATAAATCAAAGTAGCACCGCAGGATTCAGGGGCACTATTGGCTATGCTGCTCCAGGTAATATCATTTTAAAACATTTCCTCCTGCATGTAATTGAGATTTCTAGTCCACATTCTCTGTTTCCCCGACTAAGCTTTATTATTGAATTCAATGTTAGAGTACGGACTAGGAAGTGAAGCATCTGCTGCTGGAGATATTTACAGCTATGGTATATTGCTTCTTGAGCTCATAACAGGAAAGAGTCCAACTGACAACATGTTCAAGGAAGATTACAACCTTCATATGTATGCAGAAGCAGCATTACCTGATCAAGTGTTACAGATTATAGACCCAAAACTTGAAGAGGACAATCTCGAAGAAAAAGCTGGTGACAGAACTGCAACCCAAGATGAACTTCAACAAAGAGTGGAATGCATTACTTCGGTAATTACTGTTGGTGTATCGTGCTCCAACCATTTGCCACAAGATCGAATGAAACTAACAGATGCCATAATCAAGCTTCAATCAGCAAGAGGCAACCTTCTCGATACGAAGTAGGATTGGGGGAGTATTCCTGCATATATTAAGAGACATCCCATAGTTATTTCAGTAGTCACCGTCAGTGTATCATGTAATTTATCGTTTATCGATTATCTTCAATGGCACATTGATTTCATCTGGAGGGAACTACCATATGATACAATAGTCCATAGCATATCATTTTAGACCAAGGTTATGAAGCATTCGTAGAGAATGATTAGTTACTGTCGTCACACATACTGGTATGCAGAACAGCGCCAAAATTATGTCTAGTTAATAAAACATGCTCCATTTGCAGTCTCATTAATCTCAGAAATAGTCAATCTTCATTAGCCTTACTAATCTCCCAATTAGTCAATCCCTATCAATATGCTATTCAACAGAGGCTAGTCAGAAAATAGTTGAAGTTATCTAGACATGGACATGTCAATATTTGATTCGTCGCACTGATCACTTACTTTGAGAATTGAGACAACTTAAAATGCAATAGTAATGATTCATCAAATCATACACATATACTATTAGCAAACATGAATTGCAGGAATTAGCACATGAAAATAATATGCAGTTATTTAGAATGAAAAACAAAGAGTAGTGCGAGTAGAAATCCGGACAAATAATCACAAATTCAAGAACATTGACAGTTCAATTTGCTCAGAAATAATTTCAGAAGTCCTGTATGGACTAATGAAGACACTGCTAAACCTTTTTCTGAAAGGAGGATTTAAGTAAAAGACAGAAGTGCGCTTTATTAATATAAAATTATTGACAAAGGTCTATAATCGTATTAGTGGAATGTTTCATGGCCTTCCACCATACGTTCTTTCCTTGAGTGGCACTGGCCCTCTCCAAGATTTCTCCTTGTTCAAGGAAGATTAGCAAAAAAAAGGGGGCAGTAAGAATTATTACTTAGTAAAAAGAAGCAATTAATTTAGGTAAAAAGATTCACAGACCAATGAAACCTGTACAGTTGCACCTTTATCCACAATATTCGTTATCTCTGGGTTGTGCTGGACTATTTCCTGAACCCCTTTCAACAACATTGCCCCATTTCCCAAAGACTTCGGCTCATATCAACGTAAGGAGTCTAATGTACGCAGCACTACGCAGTAGTATCTCTATGTCGAATTGCATAGAGACTAGTTTTGAATGACCCAAGATGAAAATTGCATTGAAGATTATTTTGACAGACTGCCATTTCATAATAGAAGAATAACTTTAATTGTTTCATCATATTTAAAAGAGAAAGAGTAGATAAATTCCACTGTCGAGTTTATGTTAACAAAGTTAAAAATATAGATCAAAGAAAAACCCATGATTTAAGTGACTATATGAATGAAGAGACTGGGAGGCCAAAGAGCATTTCACTCACACGTAAAAACAACATATTACAAAAATGAAGATTACCCACCTGAAGACCCAATATGATCCTTCAATTGTCATTTCTTCCCTCCGTAGCAAACCATCACTTCTTGTTTTCCTTGTGCTTCTAATGCAAAACATTACAGCAGCTCAAGTGGTTCGAGGTTTCGACTATCCAGGCAATGAAACTGACCACATAGCATTGCTGGCCATCAAAAGCCAACTAGTAGATCATCTTGAGGGGGGTTTTAACTCATGGAACAACTCAGTTCACCATTGTAATTGGGAGGGAGTTACTTGTGGCCGCAAACATAATAGAGTGACAATATTAGATCTAAACTCTCGAGGCTTGTCAGGTACCATATCTCCTTTCATAGGAAATCTCACCTTCCTTAATACTATTTCTCTTTACAATAATAGTTTGTATGGCCAAATCCCACACAACTTGGGTGATTTAATCAGTTTACAGAAGCTACGGCTTATGAACAACACGCTTGTAGGTGAAATTCCAGCCAATTTGTCTAGTTGCGTCAACCTCAGACTTCTTCTCGTGGGTAACAACAATCTAGAGGGAAAACTTCCAGCAGAATTAAGAACATTGTCAAAGCTAAACTTTCTTGATGTAGAGAATAACAACCTTTCGGGACCTCTTTTGATATCATACAAAACCTTACATCTTTAGAAACAATATATGCAGATTTTAACACGTTTACAAAAACTATCCCAAACAGCATTGGTAGGATGCAAAACCTAATTGCCCTTGCACTTGAAGGGAACCAGCTTTCTGGCACACTTCCGGTGTCCCTTTTTAATATCTCCTCCCTTCAAGTTCTTGATGTTACCGATAACCTATTGCATGGAGAACTTCCACCACATATGGGCTGTGCTAATCCTAGTCTAACATGGTTCGGCCTTGCCGAAAATAACTTTTCAGGATCAATCCTGATTACGAGAAACCTAACAAATCTCGCATATATCATGCTCTATCGCAAAGCTTTACCGGGAAGGTTCCTCATGATTTTCGACAATTTCATAGCCTATATCACTTCTCAATAGCTTACAACTACCTGGAGGGTGATATTGGCTTTATAAGTACACTAACCAACTGTACCCAATTAAGATATCTGCAATTGATGGCAAATGATTTATATGGAATATTACCTAGAACAGTAGCAAATCTATCCACCACTTTAAGATTTCTCACAATCGGGGATAGTTTGATTAGTGGAACAATTCCTGCCAGTATTACAAATCTTATTAACCTTCAGATCCTACGCATGAGTAACAGCAAGTTGTCAGCATCTCTCCCTCATGAACTCGGGAAACTCCACAAATTAGAAGCTCTTGATTTGAGTTTCAATACATTGACAGGTCAAATTCCGGAATCAGTGAGTAATATATCACGACTGAGTGAACTCCGCTTAAATGACAACAAATTCAAAGAGAGTTTACCATTAAGCATCGGCCATTCCCAGTGTTTAATATACTTGGATTTATCAAATAATGAACTGAATGGAACCTTGGACAGCAAACTCTTCACAGGATCTGCTTCATTTATTGAACTAGATTTATCTAATAATCATTTGAAAGGGACCATACCTTTGGAAATTATTAAACAAACTAACCTTCAAAACTTGAGACTGTCTAAGAATAAGTTTTCAGGTGTACTTCCAGATGGTCTTGGTAAGTGTACTGGCCTTCAATACTTGTATATGGATGGGAATTCTTTCGGCGGAGATATTCCTTCATCGTACTCTTCTTTGGCTAGCCTTCAAGAAATTGATTTTTC
>VHZZ01009814.1:0-18812 GCA_009801015.1 Silene noctiflora | reverse complement strand
TGAAGAAGAAGATCTCACTGAAGAAGCCAATGACACAAGGGCAATCGAAGATGCACTTAAGAGAAGAGTGGAATGCATTGTTTCTGTGATTAGTGTTGGGGTGTCGYGTTCCAATCATTTGCCACAAGATCGAATGAGGATTACCGATGCAATAAGCAGGCTTCGGGTAGCTAGAGCCAACCTTTTGACAGTTCGAAATAGACGTAATCGTCCTGCCACAGGTAAATCATGGGACATTTTTTACAGTTATCAGTACTTCAAATAAACGCGACAAATTTCCAAATAGCTATCAAACTGATCAAAAGCTATTCTAACAATTTTACAAATTACAATTAATGATTGCAGGAACATGAAGCYGATTCTCATCCAAAGTGTCAAATAAATGAAGTCTTTAAGATAGAATTATACATTATAAAGACTACAAACATGCTACTGTTGAAATTCAAAGTTGTAAACTATTTCAATTTGCTGTAAACTAAACTGATGAGTCTTAATATGTTATGTCCTTAATCCCTATCGTGTAATCAAGTTAGAAAAATCTATGCTCGACAATTCGACATTACAAATTAAGGGTTTTAGGAATTAATTGCCTTGATATAGTGAAATCAAAATCATGCAATTACATTTCACAGATATTCAACGAGATTAGGCTATACTTGACAGTCTAATAGCTAACTGAACAATACTTGTTATAATGAAATTAAAATTATGCAATAAACTGCATGAACTAACACGTTCAATCAGASTTGTACAATAAAAAACGAGAGTATGACACTAACAATTAATGATAGGAGAATATAATCCTGGATAATAAAGTTGGTAACTTTACGAAGGATGTACTAATGACMTGGGTATGAATTTCGTCAGTTTTAAATTTGTCGTTGGACTTCCTATATATCAAAAGAMACAATCATATATGAATTCCTGTGTTAAGAGAGTTGTGTAATTTCGACACGGTTGTCATTTTTCGTCAGCTGTAAGGCAATACAGGCTCCATATATATTACTATAGTGGACCTATTCGAACCTGCAAATGTATTTGCACATCAGAATGGCCAACATAAAGTGCATTTACTAAATGTATAGTTTTTCAAGTTTGATTTTTTTTTCACAAACATGAATTGCAGGAATTAGCAAATGAAAATAATATGCAATTGTAGTTGTACAATAAGGAAAACAAAGAGTATACGAGTACAAATTTAAATAAAAAATTGCAAATGCAAAACTATCGATAATTCAATTCCATGATTAATTTGATCAAAGCGTCTCCCTTGTGACGGGTCGGTATTTGTGATGGGTAATGCCACTCACAAAACGAATAAAGCAAAAGGTGGGGGCACCCCTCCACTTGCTTTCCTCTCTCCTCTCATGGGTATTTTGTCTCACAATTTGGTACCCGTCTTCTCAAAGTGACGGATACCTTCCGTCACAAATGAGAATTGCCCTAATTTGATTTGCTCGGAAATTATTGCAACTTGCAAGAGTCCTATACTCCTATATGAACTAATGAAAATTGAAAACACTGCTTAACGCGTTAACCCGTTTCTGAAATGAGAATGTAACTAAAAGACAGAAATGCCTTTCATCAATAAAAAATTACAGACCAAGGTCTATGATCGTATTAGTGGAAAGTTTCATGGCTTTAGCGTGTTAACTTGTTTCCTTCATTCCTTGAATAGCCCTAGCCTCTTTCCAGATTTCTCCTTTTAAATATAAAATCATTACATTAAAGGCCGTATGAATTACTACGTGCTGAAAGATGCAACTAATTTAGGTCAAAAGATTTCCAGACCAATGAAACTTGCACCTTGTTCTAAAGAGCATACCTTTAAGATAATGGAGAGTACATTATATTCAACAAAGTGCATCATTGAGAATCAAACAGTCAAACACCAATGAAACTTGCAGCTCTTTGCAAAGAACATACCTCTTTGGCTGACAGTTAGACACAGAGCAGTAGAGCTTGATCACGCAACCGAACTGCCACTGTCGAATCTGAAGGCATAGATCAAAACACAAGTATCGGTAACTCTAATCATAGATACGGAAGTAAATGGTATTTGTGACAAACTATTACTCCCTAGTTCCTCCCTTCATCACATCTATATTATCCTCATTTTCTGGTTGATCCATCTCAAAATTATATTCCCCTTGCAATGTCTAGCAAGGTAAAAAAAAATAAGCTTCACACATTATCCCTAATAAATAACATACTCTAGTGGAAAGGTAATTGCAAGGTAACATGGTATCTCCAAATCAACCGACAATAATGATATTTTGTCATTATTTCTTAAATCCAGCTTCAGTCAAAAGAAACAACAAAAGAAGGATGAAGAGAGTATCATGCAGGTAAGTTTGTCTTCGTATATTTGGGTCTTTCCCACATATTAGTAGTAAAAAATAACAGTAGTAAAATATAATAGTTAATATAAAAACATTGACAGTAGTCTACGCTTATATTATGGAATGTTATGCATTCCCCCCATATCTCCACCCCTTGAGTGGCATGGGCCACCTCCTGAATTCTCTTCTGTAAGACAATCATTAAACAGGAAACTTTTCGTGTTGCCGAGAATTCAAGATTAATGGGCGGGTATGCATTCTATTCAGTAAAGTACTAAACTGCAAATTTAATACTCAAACCTGAAGCTCTTTCTAAAGATTATACCACTAAGACACTAGAGAGAGGCTGTCCCACTGAAGATAAAACTTCTGTTGTGCCTAAAAAAAAATTTCCGAGCTAGCCGTGCAAGAAAGTTCAGTTTTTATTTTTTATTTTTCCGTATGAAAGTCATGAAGTGACTGTCTATAAAAATGAAGAGACAGAAAGCCAGAGAGCATCTCACACTCACACATAAAAACGACAGGAGTACAAAAATGAATTATACCCACCTTAAAACCCAGGATGATCCTTCGAGTTCAGTTTCTCCCCTCTCTTGCAAACCAGTCTTTTTTGTTTTCTTTGCATTTGTAATGCAAAATATTACAGAAGCAGGAGCCCTGCATGGTTTCATCTCTCCAGGGAATGACACTGACCACATAGCATTGTTGGCAATCAAGAGCCAACTAATAGATCATCCCGAGGGAGTTTTAACCTCATGGAATAATTCCGTTCACCATTGTAATTGGGAGGGAGTTACTTGTGGGCACAAACATAAAAGAGTGACAGTATTAGATCTCAACTCCCGAAGTTTGTCAGGTACCATATCTCCTTTCATAGCAAACCTCAGCTTCCTTGATACAATTTCTCTTGCCAATAATAGTCTGTATGGCAGAATCCCCAACAACTTGGGTAACTTATTCAGGTTACACAAAATACAGTTAATGAACAACACACTTACAGGAGAAATTCCAGTAAACTTATCTGGTTGCATCAACCTCAGAATCTTTTCCATAGGCTACAACAATTTAGAGGGAAGTATCCCGGCAGAATTTGGAGCATTGTCAAAATTAAAAAATCTTAGTATCGTCTCTAACAACCTTGCAGGACCTCTATTTGACGTGATACAAAACCTTACATCCTTACATACAATATATGCTGATTTCAACACCTTTACAGGAATTATCCCAAACAGTATCGGTAGGATGAGGAACCTAATTAACCTCGGACTTGGAGGGAACCAATTCTCTGGAACACTTCCAATGTCCCTTTTCAATCTCTCCCTTCATATTCTTGATCTTACTGAGAACCTATTCCATGGAGAACTTCCACCACATATGGGCTTCAAGGTTTCTCATCTGATATGGCTGAACCTTGCTGAGAATAATTTTTCAGGATCAATCCCACCCATAACAAACTATACAAGCCTGGAGTATATCTTATTTCACGAAAATAGCTTTACTGGGGGTTTTTCTCATAATTTTCAGCAATTTCATAATCTAAATTATTTATCTCTCTCATACAACTACCTACAGGGTTACATCAAGTTTGTAAGTACATTAGTTAACTGTACCCAATTAAGATCCCTGCAATTGATGGCAAATGATTTTTCTGGAATATTACCTAAATCTCTAGCTAATCTCTCCACCGCTTTAACATTTCTCACCATTGGAGATAGTTTGATAACTGGAATGATACCTGCCACTATCACCAATCTCATTAACCTTACGACCTTAATTATTAGTAGCAACAAACTGACCGCATCTATTCCTCATGATATTGGGAAGCTACACAAATTGCAGTATTTTGATTTGAGTTCCAACAAACTAAGAGGTAACATTCCCAGTTCTTTGGGGAATTTATCGCGGCTGACTACCCTTCACTTAGATGACAACAAACTGGGAGGAAGTATACCTCCAAGCATCTGGAATTGCCAGAACTTGTTGTACGTGACTTTATCATCCAATGAACTCAATGGAACCTTGGATAAAGAACTATTCACAAGATCTTCTGCATTTGTTGACCTAGATTTGTCTTATAATCATTTGGAAGGGTGCCTACCTTCAGATTTCAGAGAACAAACCAGTTTAAGAAACCTGAGATTGTCTAAGAATAGGTTTACAGGTGTACTTCCACTTGGTCTTAGTCAATGTACTGGCCTTCAGTACCTATATATGGATGATAATTTCTTTCATGGAGATATTCCTTCATCATTTGCTTCTTTGGATAGCCTCCAAGAAATTGATTTTTCTCAAAATCATTTGTCTGGCCCGATTCCATCCTTCCTCTCTAGAATCCCATCATTATATTACCTAAACTTATCCCAAAACGAGTTTCAGGGAAGGGTCCCAACAAATTCAGTATTTGCAAATGCAAGTGCAATCTTTCTTGCTGGTAATACCAGGCTTTGTGGAGGAATTCCAGAGCTGCATTTACCCATTTGCATCGACAGTGAAAACATGAAAAGGAAGCAAAAACCAATCTTGCATATCCTTAAGTTGATAATTCCACTTATAACTGCACTTGTTGGAGGGCTGGCTATGGTAGCAGGAATATACCTGGGATGCATCAGAAAGAAAAGAACGCCTCTGGCATCAGATTTAGTGATGGGGAAAGCATTCATGAAGGTGTCTTATGACATGCTAATCAAAGCGACAAGTGGTTTATCTTCCGAAAACCTACTTGGTATGGGTTCTTTCGGATCCGTGTTCAAGGGGAATTTGGATGGAAAAATGGTTGCTGTGAAAGTCCTTAATTTGCGGAACTGTGCTGCATCTAAGAGCTTCATGGCAGAATGCAAGGCTTTGAGGAATGTGCGTCACCGGAATCTGGTTGAAATCGTAACAGCTTGCTCAAGTATTGACTTTCAAAGAAATGATTTCAGAGCTCTAGTTTATGAGTTCATGCCCAACGGGTAGCCTTGACAAGTGGTTATATGGAGTTGTTGGAAACATGAGTCTGACTCAAAGGGTGGGTGTAGCAATTGATGTGGCCCATGCACTCATCTATCTTCACCAAGACTGTGAAACTCCAATTGTGCATTGTGATCTAAAACCAAGCAACATATTGCTCGATAATGACATGGTTGCACATGTGGGTGATTTTGGATTAGCAAGAATTCTTACTCAACCACGACATCCAAACCAAAGTAGCACAATAGGCATCAAGGGCACTATTGGCTATGCTGCTCCAGGTAACAGTATCATGACTCCTTTTATTACTCCGTACAAACCTGTTCCAAAACAAGAAATAATGTTTTCATCAAAATCCCTTGAACAACAAAATTAGGAATGCATTAAGTATTCTGCGTAGATATAATTATTTTTTTTTCAATTTTGTATCTAACCCTTGTTATTGGATCCGCATGTTAAGAGTACGGCCTAGGAAGTGAAGCATCTACAGCTGGAGATGTTTACAGCTACGGTATATTGCTTCTTGAGCTCATGACAGGAAAGAGTCCAACAGACAATATGTTCAAAGAAGACAACAACCTTCATCTGTATGCAGAAGCAGCACTACCTGATCATGTATTACAACTTGTAGACCCCGCCCTTGTAGAAGATAATCTCACTGACGAAGCTGATGACAAAACGGCAATTCAAGACACACTTCAGCGAAAATTAGAATGCATCGTTACTGTGATTAGTGTCGGCGTGTCATGCTCCAACCATCTGCCACAAGATAGAATGAAAATTACAGATGCCATAAGCAGGCTTCGGGCAGCCAAAGACAACCTTCTGACAGTTAGAAATAGACGTAATCGTCCTGCCACAGGTAAATCATGAGACATCCTTTACAGTTATCAGTAATGATTTGTATCAAATAAACGCGACAAATTTCCAAACAGATATAAAACTGATCAGACACTATTCTAACAGTCCCTTAAATTACCGTTAACGATTGCAGGAACATGATTCATGAAGCTGATATTCATATTCTCATCCGGACTCCGGAGCGTCGAATAAATGAAGTATTCAGATAGAATTATACATTATAAAGACTACAAACTTGCTATTGTTAGAATTCAATATTGTAAAACTCTTTCAATTTGTTTCGTAATTTAGTTCGTATCTGCCGTATAATTGAATCAAGTTACAAAATTATATGCTAGGGTATAAATTAGGGTTCTAGGAATTAATCAAAATCACAGATATTCAACAGGATTAGGGTAAATGTTGCAGTTTAATAGCTAATTGAACAATTCTTGTTTTTAATTGAACCAAAATCATGCAATCAACTGCAGGAATTAACACATTCAATCATAATTGTATAATTAAAAGAAAGATTATGATTTCTTCAATTATTAGTTAAAGGCGAATTTAATCCTGGATAACAAAATCCCTAATTACAAACGATTTTGCTAAATAAATGATTTTCTACCTGATCCTCGTGCAAAATTCTAGCATTCATAGTCTTCAAGCATCTTCAAGCTCAAGTTTGAACAATTTGGGGATTGTTTTTTTCACATGGTTTATTTACGGGTTTGAATTCCGTCAACATTATATATCTCTGTTGTCACTTGTGAGAGTGGCATAACATGGCGCTATTTTTTTTTTTTTTTTCTCAAATAAGCGCATCATGTCGCCGTAAAAATTGAACCCCTAACTCCACAGTTGGGATAAGAAATCCCTTACCGTTTGAGCTAATTCTTGTTTTTTTATAAGTTGCGCTATAGTGCATATGTAATTTTGTCACCAGCAGTAGGGTGAGCCTAAGAGTCCATGTAATAATATTGTAAACGGGTTCGAACCTACAACCTATTTGCAAGTTTGAATGAGCAATAAAATGCATTTTAAAATTACTCTAACCTGAATTTCTTCAAATATTGAAATCAAATTTGAAAAAAATTCTGGATATCTATATTAATCTGAATTTGTTTGACATTTGAACAACTATATACCTAAATCACATTCAAAAATGTCGGATTAAACAGTCGACTAAACGTCTTCCTAGCTACTTGATCAAAAGTCTAAGTATCAAAATCTTGATCCGGACTCAAATCTTCACTGAGAAAAACTTTGGACAGAAAATCCTGAAAACGAGTCGAATAAAGCGTAGGCTTCACAGATGAGATTTCCCTGGCATCATAGTGCAATGACTTGTAAACATGCTCTAAACGTTTGATCATATTGTAGCTTTGTAAGAAGTCTATAATTCCTATATATAAAAGCACACTTGATCTTTCAGCTACTAATGGTTTTCTGCCTGTTGCTGTCGATCCCTCCTTCATGCTCCGAGATATTTTAACAGCTCGTGCAGGAATTTCCGCTCCAAATCTTGTAGGGTACCTATAGTCATGCACCATCGCCGCAGATTATGTTATGGCTGGATAAACATATAAACAGTTGCAGGCAAATCTGAGTAACATGGATTACATGTTACAACTGTCACATAACTATTTGTTGTTTTGGTGTGAAGGGACTAAGGGAGCAGCACGGACATTTTTAATGCTGACAGGTTTTAAACCGAGATCATAAAAAGAACTCATGACTTTACTAGCTAAGTTGTTGACATCGACATAACCAATTTCGTGTACAAGTACAATAGTAAGCACTATATGTCTATATATATGTTGAAAGGATTACTATCCAAGGAGAAAATTGTGCACAGAGAAGTTTAGATCCAACTAACCTATCAGCATCCGTGAAGAAGTCGGAGAGTGTAGGATCTCTAGAAAGACGGGGTTGGAATTTGTCTGTAGAAGAAGGATCACTCCCATTTTGTTCATGCGACAAGTCATCACGCGGTGACTCAGTCACTATCTCTGCTTGTACGATTTGTTGACAATTTCTCTCATCTTTATTGGCTGCAGGTGACAGTAGCATTCAAATTTTGAAGGGTTTTTTTTTTCCGCCTTGGGAGAACTGCAATGTAGGAGATACTACATGAACCAATACCAAGAAATAAGAACGAGTACCTCGAGCTGGGTGCTCTATATGTACACCGAGAAGCAGACTGTAATCCATAATGAATTGATCCTCCAAGAACTTGCAGTCTATCTTGATTTGTCTGTTAATAATACAACACGGTAAAGATTGGCGCATCAAGATTTCACAGAATAAGGGACATATATAAGCAAAACCAGCTATGAATTCTTTTCATTGGCTTCTAGTAAATGTCGTTTGGCGTTCTCTTAATGAATTAGTCATGAGGGGTTTAAGAAAACACAAAATTGGGTAACTCACTCTAACAGCTGATGTCGAATTGAAGAATCAAGATAGAAACACAGATCAAATTCCAAGTCCTTTAATGTCAATCGCGATTGTGTTCCGGTTTTTGTAGGGTTTCTTCCCTGTGAAGACCCTTTAAGATCATACTCCCTGTGAATTTGCAGTTCTGTTTGTATCAGATTTTCCATAACAACAAAATAGATCTGCATGTTACAAAAACACTTTGTTAGCTTATTCAGAGTTCATATTACTTCGACACTTCACTTTGGTTGTTGATACAAATTTGGCTCAAATACATTCTGACAGACACCGCACCAGAGACTGAGTACCATAATTATAACTCAGTTCCCAACTGCCACAATCTTGCATACAGTTACCTTTGGGCCTCCATTGCCAGGTCTTGCAGCATGAAGGCCGTAAATCTTTGCTAACAGAGAACTGCTGTTCTTTTCAAGATGGCGATAATAATTCGGAAGTAAATCCATAAGGACCTGCAAGATGCTAAGATACAATACTTAAAAAACTGCAGAAAGCTGATTTCCAGTAATAAAAAAACTAACTGCATTTTAACAGGTTAAGAACACGAGTAATTCAAGTAAAAACCGATAATTGAACAACCTTAGCCTCAGACTTGCGCAATATTTTGATGACGAATCTATTATCAGGACGTACATAAAAGGGTCTACCACAGCATCCTCGCGTTGCCAGTTCCATGAGAGTCTCATGGTTGCATACTGACAGCATATAGTCCTCGTAGCTAACATTTCCAAGCTCTTGTATGCTTCTACATCCCAAAATAACACGATCAAAGACGGTCTTGTATAAGAATTCCTGAACGGCTAACAAGAATAGAGTTAAGTAAAACTGTAAAAGCAGCACCTGAAACTGGCAGTGCAGTAATCTTTCCACACAAATTCGGCGATTGTGCCAGGAGGTAGATTTTGTTTAGAATATTGTATCTTAGTACTTCTTGAAGATTTGAATTTTGAAGAAAGCTGTTTCCTGAGCAAGGCCATCCACCTGCAATTTTTACAAAATGTCTGATAGCTCAACTGGTAAATCTGGTAAATATTTCGAGGTAATATCGAAAACTGAGACCCCTAATAATGTTTTAATTAATTATTACCCTATATATGTTGTTCCCTTAACCAACAAAACATTAAATTATGAAGGTAAAAGTTGTTAATTTTTGTCACATTCACCTTCTTTCATTAGTAATTCGTCCCTTCTGAAAATTTCCGCATTAATTAATTAGGACATACGGAGTATAATCACATATCGACAAATAAAGATCAGACAAATGTATTGAATTAACATAATATATTATGGTTAATTCAATCTAATGATACCAAAATCTTAAACAATATCAAATAAACAATGAATTAAATTACATAAATAAGCGTATTTACCTTATTTTCTTCTCAAATAACCAATGAAGAAAAAAAGAAAAATGCAGAAAATCCTCTCATACACAAAAAAGAGAGGTCAAAGTGGCATAACACCCAAAAGAAATTAAGCTTTTTTCAAAGTTTCTCTTTAATTTGGATTTACGAAGGGAATAATATTTAATCGAAAAATTTAATCGAGACGAAAGGCACATAAATGGAATAATGAATTATATTTTTTTATATAAAAAAAAACTGTATTCTAAGATCAGAAATAATGCAAACAACAGAGTATAATATAATAGATAAGTGATAGAGATTGAATAAGTTGAATTAAATGAAATGAAGTTCGTGTAAAACGATTTTTTTTTTATGATTGTTTTTGTTCTTTTTGAACACGATGAATTGATAAATTAAACGTAAATGGCGAATTATTTCTTTGTTAAATTTGGATAGATGCCTAGATGGTGTTGAATTTTGAAAATGCGAAAATTGCAATTTTAATTGGAATTGTTTTAATTTAATGTGGAAATACAAACGTGTAAAATTGTAACTTTTTGTTGGCGGCAAAATCAGTTGTGGTCGTTATTTCATGGTCCTCTCTTTCTTTCAACGTCACTAACACAATACGGCAATACCCATCCCTTCCGTGCATTGTCATATGATGAGGTAAGTACCATCATAAATGAATTCGGGTGGATCTAGGGGGTTAGCAGGGGTATTTGCTTCCGTGGACGGTCAAAAACTTCAAAGTTTTTAGTTAAAATTTATCTACTTTTTTCGAACTATTAAATCAGTACTCGTTCATCCTTTGTCGGGGTCAATTTCTGGCTCCGGCAATAAATGGACTCCTTTACTTTGGCAAAATGATAGGTTACTAAAAGTTATCCTATGATAAATGATACTTAACCAGTATAGATCCCGCGCAATGTGCGGTATAAGTAAAATATTTATTTTTTAGAGTGTTATTTATTTATAATKGAAAACAAAAGTTATGAAAGGTGTATTTTTATGAAATCTATATATTTTTTTACCATTAAAATAAAGGATTTCATTTTATAAATTTTCTCCAATTTTTTTGATGATTTTTTTTTATTTTTTTTCACAAAGTTAATGGTAAGAATGGGTCGAGTTATTTTGTGAAGTTATAATTATTGCATTTAATGAAAAATTTACCAACTTATAGTTTAGAGTTTAACATCAATTTTATTTTATTTTGATGAAAAAATCATAATTTTAAATTTAATTATAAAATTAAAATTTAATAGTAAGATTATATTTTAATGAAAGATAATAGTTTAAAGAAAGAAAGTATTACTTGTTTMTTTATTTAGATAGAAGCATTTGGAGGGAAAACTAAGAGAATTTTTATTCTCTTAGTAGTAAAGGGGATGTAAAACCGATTGATAACTTAATCCGAGAATGGTTGTGGATAATAAGTATACAACATTCACGAATTGAGTCGATTAATAATCGTTTAATAATTTCGTCACAAGATATTCCTGATCATATTCATACTTCATAGAAGTACCTTTTATGAAAGTATTATATATACGATAACTATACTTAAAGTAATTTATAATGCTGAACTTTTAGTTGAGACGGAAGTCATGTGAATAATAGGTCAGTACGAATCTTGTGTTGTACAATCTTAATTTAGTTAATGTTGCTCTTTATTGTGTGTGATCAATGTTAATCTACTTTTCCTATGTTGCTTAAATTTTCTGCAAATTTCTGTCAGCCAAATGAATTTTCCACTCAGATTTTATGTGATCAATGTTAAACAGATTCAGCAACGAGATATGATGCAACAGATCTTGCGTGACCGATGTCCAGTAGGGCAAGCAACTTAATGTCCACACTCGATAAGAGTGCATGCACGTAATTCAAATCAAACATGCAATCTTATCGAGAGTGGACATCCCGGTTTACACACACACACAAAAAAAAGTAGATACTAGTCCGACTGTCCCAGATGATGGCTACTGCAAGTCACCGTAGCTAGTAGCGCGTAACATCGTCAAAGCAAGGTCATAAGTCACAACATTACGTCTTCCGTCAAACAAAAGAGTACAGATAAAAAAAAATAAAAAAAATAAAAAAATAACACGACTGATTTATCGTGTAATTTTTTATAAATAATTGTTCGAGAAAATTTAGTACTATTGCAATTTCTTTTCGGAAAATGCACGGAGTGCCCTTGAGATTTGACATTTTGCCCGAAATACCCAATTTTTTTATCCGAGAAACTTTAAGAGGCCATAACTCGTGTTTACAATTTCAGAAAGTGAATTTTTTTTTTCAAATCGATCATCTTTCCGAGAACTATGATTTGAAAAAAAAATTATCATATTTGGATCTCGTGGCTAGGAGTTATTGCGTGTCAAAGTTTTTTTGACGAACAAACTTTGAATGACCATATCTCCTGGTCACGAATTACAAGCACAACAACTTTTTTTCTCAAGTCGTAGTTCTTGGAAAGATGATCAAATTGAAAAAAAAAAAAATATCACTTTCTGAACTCGTAAACACGAATTATGGCCTCTTAAAGTTTCCGGATCAAAAAATTGGGTATTTCAGGCAAAAAAACAAACCTCAAGGCACCGCATGCATTTTCCGATTTCTTTTTAAACGGGACGACAGCCTTTTCTTCCCCCTCTGGCCTTAATTCACAGTAGGGGGAAATTATCCAAAATAGCAGCTCAGTATTACCAGGCATACTGCAAGACCAAATAGTTTTCATTGCCAAATGCCAAGCACATGCCTTAGCTCTTGGCTATACTACAGTTTTACATTCTGCCCATCATCCTGGCACAAATATGCTTATAAAACAGCAAATCATGCATCACCATGACATTGCTTAGTGGTCCTGGGTCTACTTCTATGGGAAAGAGCATGTGCCCATCTAGTTTCAACAACAGAAAAAGTATTGATACTCGTGCCATTGCAAAATCCCAAAGTAGAACTGATAAACGGGTCATTTCAAGACGATTTTGGCTACCTCTCAAAGCTTTCCCTTCGAAGAACAAACATCTAATCTATTCCAGAATGCAGGAAATCAACAAATTTACTCAGGGGAAACACAGTAACACACATACAAGTTTTAAACTCTAGGTGAAAAAATGTTGTGGAAGCAAAGAAACAAACAGAAAGGTCTGTGACATCTTTGTCCACTCCTCTATATAAAACAACCAACGTAAATTCTTGTTTAAGACGACGATATCCGTTTCAAACTTAAAACGGGTCAAACACGATTAGATGAGACAAAAGAAGGATGTTTGACGACTAACAAAATGTTTGTCTTACATATGCAAGTGAGAGCATATTTGACCCGTTTTCATCATAAGACGGATACTGCCGTCCTAAAAGAGACTTGATAACCATTTGTTGTTTTAGCCTTTAGGGTTTTAACAAGCAAACAAAACAAAGGAGATTTGGTAAAAAAAAAATGTATTGTATTATTTTCCAATCCCTAGGTGTCCAGAACTTGTACTTTGAGGTGCAGCTGTGAAAGCAAAAGAGTATGGTTTTTGTTCTTTTTTATATTGAAATGCAACCATTTTCCAGCTGGTATATTTTTCATGTGAACTGTTCTGAAACATGGATGTAAACATGTCATAATATAATATGAAAAAACAGAGAGGTTTTTGGAAACTAAACTTCACCAAGTTTAATAAGGAGAAACCTCAAGCCTGGGTTCAAAGCAAAAACCAGTGAAAAGCTGAAGTGGAAACCGCTTGGTTACCGGGCACTTTTGTGACCATTTCCATTGCTTCTGGTTCATATCGAATAAAAGCAATGCCGGTGCACCATAGCTTTGGATGTAGATAATCTCTTCGGTCCCACTACTTGCAAAAACATCATCAAACTCTCCGAACCCTTGAAAGTACTTATGAGGCATCTTAGCAACCTCCTGCCAATTTTGCCCGTTTAGAACCCATATTCCGATTCCTTTGATTATGTCGGACCTGTCATGCTTCCCGATCCCTCCAACCATTACTAACTTTTCCTTGAGGTTCATTAAACGCCCGCATGTCAATGAACAAGGGGCCGGAATAAAATTGCTCATTAATGACCCTTTGGAAGAGCGGTTTGAAAGCCTGTACTTTATTAGACCATGGCGATGATCACACATTCCGACTCCAGTTGAGTAAAGTAAGAAGTAAAGAGCACCATCACATATTACAGATTCATCACCAGCTCTCCACCCATTTAAAACCTCGGTCAATGAAGTAGTCCAAGTCATTGTTTCTGAACTATATATATGAATGGAGAGATTCCACTCATAGAAGTTCTCTGGCACTTGCTTTGACCTAACAATCGAGACTTTATACTTGTGTAATGTCTTGTTTACCGATATTGCCAAAGCAGTATAATCTGAGGACTTAATACCTGAAGGCTCAACAAGTTTCTTGCTACATTTGGTGACGGGATTACAAACATGAAGCTCGTTTATACTATCATTATTCATGAAGCAAACCAAGCCAAATGAAGAAGCAATGAACCAATTTGAAGTCACAAAATGAGGGAGGTCAATGCTATACCACTTCCTAAGAGTAGGATCATATGAATACCCGAAAAATTCATCAGTGCCAGTAAACATGAAATACCAAGGCTTTTGTGCCGAGGTGATAAAAGAGAAGTTCCACAAGAAACGTTTGGAAACCACTATCTCATGCCATCTCTTACAAACACAACCAGCTCGAAAAATACTGGCAACTGGAAGGATAGCCAGAATTCTTTCTAGCAGGTCATCTGGCAGAATAGAAACTACAGAGACTGTATTTTTGTTCAACTCATCATTTACATCAGAAACCGAATCAACTTTGACGGAATTGAATGCAGGGCTGTAATGGTAATGTCTTATCCATGCATTCCTATCCATCGATTAGATAGGAAAGCAGGCCTGCATCAGAAGTGTTCGTATTAAAAACGGAGTACTCTTCATATAACCAAATAAAATTCCATCTTGAAAACCACATATCAGCAGAAACATGCTCTCAAAAGCCTTACAGTAAAGTAGAATGCTCAATGTATCAAAAGTCTCAAAACAGCAAATAAAATTTTGCGACAAATTGCGCTTTCAAAACCTTTTCAAAATGCCATGGATCTTATATTTCAAACAATCACAATGCGCAATTCACGAATGACCGCAACCTAAGATAACTTAAATCACCTCCTGGATTTGAACTTTACCATTGGCAAAGTACATACACCTTCCTTTTGATTAAAATACCTCTCACAAAGAATATAAACGGTAAACAAATGAATGAGACGGTGGGAGTATTATATTTAGGAATTTAAATGCAGCAGTTAGGCAAAGTATATTACACAGTTAAGCTGATGTTGGCAATTGTCAGCTAGCGTAACTAGAAAGTCGGACTCTTGAGGGGTCGTACTCATGACATGGGTTCAAATCCTAACGTTTAAAGGAGCGAATTAAAGATTCAAATTCAGCCAAATCAAGCATGAGATCAGCAATAAATACAACTCCTAATCAAAAATGAAAGGTTAACAAACCAAATTAGCTGATTTTATTCAGATGTTCAACTAACCCACATTAAATTTCATAACTAACACTTCATTCCTGGAAAAGATACAAACTTTGAAATTCTTAGGCTTTGACTCTTCACCTAACAAAACTTAAATAAAATGCTTCCAATAACAGTGAATTTTAGGTAAGAACTTCGACTACCAGCAGTCCAGCACCCACTTAATCAAATAATTGAACTAACTACCAGAACCCCACAACAACACAAATTATAGAATAAGACCGTCTTGCAGTCTGAGACGGTTCTCTTAATGAAAAATTCTTGTGTCCTTGGGGAAGGACCGTACTCTTTACGCCTAACTCTTTATAATATTTTATTTGGTGGACAATACTCCCGGGGACATAAGAATTTTTCATAAGGCTATAATAATTATCGCCACAATAAACATGCCATATTCCAACAAGATACAACTGCCCCCATAATTATTAAGAACTAAAATTAAATAATTGACATCAATAACTCAACAAACAGTTTCCATAACAGTAAAATAACAACAAAAACTCCAAAAAAAAAACAATTAATAAATTGGAAATAACAAATTGAAGAGAAATTACATACCTTTGATGGAAAAGATTGATTCTTTGAAGAAATTAGCAATAAATTTAACAACTTTTGAGTAATGAGCAAATGGGTATGTTAGATTTGGAATAAATCTACAGAATTAGCATAAAATGTAGGAATTTTGAATAAAATAATGATGAAATATGATAAAAAAAAATAAAATAAATAAGCTCAAATGTTAACATTAATTTTCAAAAATATAAGGAAAATTTTGGGCTTTGTTGTTTACATTTGAGCTGTGAGATTTTGGGTGAATATAAATAGGAAAAGGAAAGGGAACAAAAAAAGGGAAATGTGGTTTATTAAGAAGGGAATGGAATGGAAGGCTTTAAGAAGGGAATGAAAGGCGGGTTTTCGAGTCACATAAATAAAACACGAAATCCCGTGACGGGCTAAATTCGTTACAAGTTTGTGACGTGAGACAAGTTTGTAAATGGGAGGGTAAATGGGACCAAATGCGGAAAGAGGGACAAAAGAGAGATATGATGGATGTCTTAATTTTTTTTCAACGGTTTAGATTATCGTATGAAACGATCTAACAGTCGGTTTCTTTTGAACGATTTAGATTATCGTATAAAACGAAGTGGGGGAAAGAGTGACAAAAGAGAGAAAGAGGAGATGGTAGATGGGTGTCTTTCAAGTTAGAATTTCGTTCAAGTTGCAATTTCTTGTTCTTGGTGTGTAGTTGTGTATGAAACTATGAGAGTACGAGAATGGGAATTTTACGTAATGGTCTTATAACTCGTAACTCAGAAAATCGTTTGATATAAGAATCTATGAAAAATCGAGTTCTTAATACAATAATATTTGTTCTTAAGAGTTTGTAACTTTTTTTCAACCAGTATGATGATTTGTTTTATACGATATTAGTGTAAAATCGTTTTATATGAGATTAAATATTTTATATATTCAAAAGTAAGCTAAATAATAGGGATGAGTTTAAAATGTTTATGCAAACGCCAGGGTGATTGTTCAAAAGAATTTTGGCTTGTTTTGAAATCATGCTAATGTTTTTAGTTAATTAGTAGCTTTTCCTTAAACTCATATACAAATCAGCAGGATTTTGTGAATACATGAACTCATTTCTTTCAACTCAACTCGATTAATCTTGTATGACTTATTATGTGAACAGGAAGAAGTCAAATGAGGCCAATAATGTGAAACTCATCAAGCACTATTATGAGTTATGACACCATTTTAATAAATAAATAAATAAATTATATTAGACATCAATTAGGCTCATAATTGATTGCGGTATATATTAATACCGTCTTTTATGATCTGATGAATATGAATTGAGTTCGTGAATAATATTTATTCAGGAAAAGAAAATCGAAAAATAATTTATTTTACTTAGTGTCCACCTAATAACATTCATACTTGACACACTAATGTCTGTATGTAAAAAAAAAAAAAAATAAAAAAAAATAAAATAAAAATAATAATTCATTTTACTTGCTGAAATTAAGCCGAAAAGAACGGGATTTATATCAAATGATAATTGATTTGTATATTATAGACATGGATCCATATTTATTTCTGATTTGGTCCCTTTCTCACGTTCCTATATGTAGTCATGTCTCTTTGAGCTGTCATAAATTTTGGATTCTTGAGAATTTAGGTATACGAACCAAGCACCGTTCCGTTTCTTTCTTACAAGTTTACCACTTTCGGATATTTTATCATTTATTATTTACTTACTTCATTTCTGAACATTTCATCCATTTTACGTATTTATGTTTTCTTTAAAATGAAAAAAATTGCGATTGATATTAATATATATGTGAAATATTGAGTATTCATTCAGCGTGTATCTTCTGTCTCATTATTTATTACAGTACAATACATTTTCTATTCCACTATTTGTTATCGGCGTGATAATTGTTTTGGATGATATGTTATGTGATACAAGCAGCGGAACACTTAAGAGACACAAAAGTTGGACAAAGATCTCAACTCGTATTCATGATAATATATAAACCACATATGCAAAAATCAATTACTCTTTTTGTCATGATTATAGACTCCGACTCAATAATAACACATAATCTCAAGTTGAATTATTTCACAAGAATTATACTCAACAGATAATTTCCTTCATTCTCTTTATCCCAATTATTTCATTTATTTATTTACTTTTTTTTTTTGAAAGAATATTTTAATAAAAGACACAAAAATATTTGGGACGAAGGGCATCAAGCATCTTAAATTAGTATGTACTCCGTACTAAGCTTTATTGGCTCGTCAAATTACGAAAGGTTAAGCTGGTTTTAAAAAGATGAGGTGCATAATTAATTTTATTTTATACAATTAATTAAACTTTTTGCCTTTTTAATTTAATTTTACACGTCAAAAAATTTCTTTTATTTGTCTTGTATATATTCTTTTCTTGCCTTCCATCTTTCTTTTCTTTAATTTCACTGTTTTAGCATCAGAGGAAAAGAATTAGAAATCGTTTAGCATGCGCATGCTAATTACTAAAGTCGTTTTTAGGTACGAAATGAGACATAAGAGTATTACGAGTTATAATAAGTGGCGTAACTAGAAAAATTAGTACGTAGGGTTTGAAAAAATTGATAAAAATTAGATTGTTATTGTAAGAGTCAAAATTATGAACTCGATTATCTTAGAAACTATCCTAAAAATTAGATTCATTTTATTATAAAAACAATAATTCATACAACGGTCACTACAAGAATTGTGAAATCGGGCGACAAGCAAGAGGCGACTGCTGAAGGTAGACGCCAAATTGGCGACTGAAAACT
>VHZZ01009813.1:33076-58054 GCA_009801015.1 Silene noctiflora | reverse complement strand
ATCATCCCTTACGTATTCTTATTGAGATTATAACAATGATATTTAAATCATCGTTGTGATCGCACTATTGTTGAGGACACTTGCTCCAACAATAACATGAGATATATACATGGTATTGATGTGATTCTAATTGGAGGCAATAGCTTGTTCTCTTAAGATCCCAACGGTAGGTCAAACGCCCAAAATGACCAAGAAACGAGTGAGATATGAGTGTCTTACAAAAACTGGTCATTGCTGAGAACTGCGGTGTACTCGACCGAGTGGTCTGAGCACTCGATCGAGTGGATTTCACTCGATCAAGTGTGCTCAGTACTCGATCAAGTATGTGTCACTCGGTCAAGAGAACTCGCTACTCGACCGAGTGAGATGGTCAGACGGGTTTTAAGAACTCGCAAACCCCATTTCTCCTATTTCATTATATCTTCTTCCTTATCTCTCCAAATTCTCTCCCTTCTCTCTAAAACCCTTTTAAACACTCTTACACGGGATTCAAGCTTAGTCTAAGGGATTGTTCACCTTTCTATATATCCATTCCATCCACCTTGTAAGTTGAGATCTATCCTCTTTCTAGTCTTCTGAACCCTAATTTTTTGGGGTTTTCAATTGGGTTTCTTAATTAGTAATTATTGTTAGTATATGGGTAATTAATGGGTAGTAATAAGGGGTTTTGTGTTGTATTATAGTGTAGGATGATCTGTGATAGTTATTATATGATTATTGTAGGATGAGACGGTTTTATGAGATGGATTCTTGTTGGCTTGGACTAGCTTATGGAGTATGCAAAAAGGTAGGTTAATCCTACTCGGTTTCAATAATATGAATGTTTTATGTGTTGTTGTTGATGTTGTAATTAGGCTCACATGATTGAAGCATTTTCATTATAACATGCTTAGTGATTAATTGCATCATTAAGGGGATAATTATGATGGTTGGGTTTTATTATAACATGTATGTGGAAATGTGTATTAGTTTCTTGTATTGGCATAATTGTATAATATCATGAAGATTGGATAATTGATGGTTAATCTCATATTATGGGTGGAAATGCATTATAACATAAAAATGAGAACTTGTCGATATAAGTATGTTTGGCATGTTAAGATTCATAATCCATGAGATGGTTGTATAATTGGCATATTATGTTGTATGTTGCGATATATGTGATTGTGGCGGATGTTGGAGGTTGTTGGTGGAGTTGTGGCGGTGATACTCGTTTTGGAGACGTGAGGCGGTTGGGAGACCATCTCACGCTTGGGTTGCCTCTTGGAGCTTCCCACTCCAAGAAGGATGTGCACATTAATGGCTTGATATATGGAGGGACGCGTGAGGTTGAGTCACGTCGTCTGGCAGGGGATCTGAGTCGCTCTCGAGCCCATTACCACCAGTGTGTCCGGAGTACCTTTTTTCGAGCTGTGGTCCGGCTGTTTTGATGGGCGGTGATGCGGTGCCGCACCGGGTTGTAGGTACCGTGGGAGTGTCCCTAGTACCGGTGTGTTGGTTGTGGAGTGGTGATGACTGGAGACTTGTGTTTGTGCATACATAATTGCATTTCATATTCGTGTCTATTGTCTTTCGTGATTAATTGTATTATTGAAAATGACCGTGTGTGGCTATGTGTAAATTGTCACTTATTTCCGGGGTGGCCTGTGTCAATCCATATGATATTTTCGATCATATGGGGAGCAGGTTGAGTATAGGTTGCTTGTTGACGCGATCGGGTTTTGGGCTGCACATGGATTCGGAGTCGAGAAGCATAGCATAGATGACATAGATGGTAGCCGAAATGTAATTTATATTGTTCACATTTATTCATTTATTTACATTTATGTAATTCACTAAATTGTTATTTATAATAAAGGCTTCTTGATTGTATCTCTGAAACACTACCTCGGGAAAACGAGATGGTAGCGCTTCGATTATCTTGGCCGGATAATTGGGGTGTTACAAAGTGGTATCAGAGCGATGATTTTGGAACCTGAACCAAAAATGAATTTAGGTGTCTAATAAAATGAACTCGACATGAGTACAATAGGAGGTCGGTTTTGGGTGAGTAGGATCCCTCATCTCAAAACTAGTGCATATTGTCTCGGTTGGTCACTACTTGGGTGGTTATGAGTCGGGAAATGTAAAATGAAATGTTGTATTATTACATGTGGGTTGTGATTGTTGTTAATCTTCTTTTATGATATTGTTACTCATTTGGTACATGTTATTATGTTAATATGTGAAATTGGATGAAAAGAGTAATGCGTGTAACATATTTTGGAAGTGGTTATTACGTGTTGGTGTGTGAGGGGGCCTTAACTCGTCTTTTGTATTTAATACTGCATGTATGTTTAGATTTCACTAGTTCTATAGTTAGAGTGTGATTTGTAATGGTTGTTAGTAGATTAGTCATTAACATACGAATAGTATTTCTTAGTCAGGAATTGCAAACCACAAATAGGCACCCGACCGAGTAAGGGTTGGCACTAGGCCGAGTACCAGTCACTCGACCGAGTGAACCCTATTACTCGACCGAGTGGCCATTCCAGAAACCTACCAGTTTCTGGAAATGGGTCACTCGACCGAGTAGAGAAGGGCACTCGACCGAGTGGGCAGGCACTCGACCGAATGATATTTTGTGGGCTGTAAACTTCGTGAAATTTGTATTATTAACCTGTCTTATCTTATCTTTTGCACTTCTTTACCATTTTTCATAACAAAGTTACCAAAATATATCTAAAATTTAACCCAAAAATCCCATGGTTGTTGTTTGTAGCTTGGATTTAAATTTTCTACTTCATTTTTACTCCTTCAATTTTGTTAATCTCACCATGCAAGTGACGTTTACTTTCCTCTTATCTTTCCAATTTGATTTTATTCAAAGGTTATTTGATGAGAATAATTCAAACTATGGTCGTGTTGCTCAAAATAATCTCAACTATTCATTATTTTAGAATAATCTAAATTATTCCATCATTTATCTTCTAACGATATCTCCTTCTTTGTTACCTGTTATCACCGGTATGTTTACTTTCTTGCATGTTACCTTATCTTTCTTATAATCTTATTTCTTTTATTTATTGTCCCTCCTCCTTGTTCTTCCTTCTTTTTCCCCAAATTTAAAAGAAATTTCAATCAGTTTTCCCCCCAAATAAATCTAACCCTAATTTCTCCAATCATCAATTATAATTTCTTATCATTCCTCGCTAAATTCCACTTTTTCTCTCTCTCTCTCTCTCTACTACTTTGTTGATTCCTGAACGAACTACATGGTAAATTAATCAATTTTTATTTATTTATAATTCTGGAGAGTTTTCCACCGTGATGGTCTGATGAACTATGAATAAGAAGAACCAGATTTTTTTGTTCATCTTATGAGGTATGCTGTCGGTGTCAGGATCAAAGCTACTTCACTATGGCTCTTATGGATGTTGTATTGTAGTAGCTATGTTAGATCTTACTAGTACTGGATTGACACCAATAAGGCGTATAACTTGGGTTTATTTATTTAAGTTTCTGTAACTTTTTGTTTTGAGAAACATAAAATAAGATTCGGAAACATATTTTTGGCAGTTGATGATAGGCTATTTTTGAATAAAATACGTTTCTGAAACTTTTTTGTTTTGGTTCAAGGTATACATGATTTGTTTTCATAGATAATAAGCTATTATTGCACCTTTCCAATAAGCTGGTTGAATTCCTCTAAATGCCTGGGTATTATCCTCTTCTCCAAACTAAATACAAAATACCGTGAAAACTCTGTCAATTCTTCCAAATTACCGTTCATTTCACCAAGGCAATACTCTTGTTTCGACTAGAAATTATTATCAAATGCTGAAAATAAACAAACCTGGACACCATTAGACTGAAGAAAAGAGATTATAGCATGGATTGAGGGAACAGACGCGGTATGGAGAGACGGGTTTAGCGCTAGCGCCTTGCCAATATCAATGCCAACGATTTCTAGACATAGGATTTTCTGGGAATTGAAATAGGTGAATTAAATGAAGAGAGGGGTTTAAACTTACTAAAGATGGAGTGACCTGACGAACAGGTTGCCCTTCATCTAAGGCAATATAAGTTAAATGATGACATTAATTGGATTAGTATGGGATAATGAATAGTTGAGATTATTTTGAGCAGGACAGCTTTAGTTTGGATTATTCTCATCAAATAACTCTTTATTTAAATCTATGCTAATTCCATCGAATTGTATCAATTAATTACATGTTTTGTCCGATTCATGATATTAATCATCTTTTTACATCGTTCATAATGTCAAGTATAAAATTTCGTGTTGAATTTTGCCTAAATTTTTTTTTTATGAACTCGAAATATACGTTCTTGAGTCCATAATTTGATTTTGCATTTGTTTCTTGGTTAATTATTTAACAAAGACCAAAGTTTAGTTGTTATTGCTAATTTTGCCTTGCATTTAAAAATTGTCTTGAGAATTTTTTAGTCTTAATGTACATGCTTAAGTTTTGATTTTTCGTGTTTGAAACCTAGTTTAATTGACTAATGAGGCTACTATCTTGGTTAGTAATGGCATGCATCATCTTGAATCAAAATTTCATTTTTAAGATGTTSCCCAACTTCTTTTGAAATTTCAYCTCAAAATGAATGRTTTTGATTTTGCAYCCAAATGTGACTTAATTGTTTCTTGGTAATTAGTCCTCATTGATGTTKCATTATGTTTGCATCAATCTAAGTGTCTTGCATTTTTGCACTCCATTTCTTATCTAGTTATGTTATAAAGATTCACATGATGTTTAATGATGTAGACATGACCCTAAAATTTTCTTGAATTAATCGAGTAATAAGATTTCAATTTTGTAATAATCCTATGCGTTACCTTAATCGGAGAATTTTACCTTGAAATTTTGACCAAATTCTTTTTATATATATACCATAGTGTATATGATCAAATTTGGATTTTTGTATTTGAAAGTGGCTTAATTGTCTCATAGTGCCCCAATAATGTGTTATTTTGCTTATATATGGGTCATAATGCTTGTTTACCTTATGGGTTGTATGGTCTTGGCTAGTAGAAGTGTAGACACATGTTGTTGTGTTTGAGAGGATGTGAAACGGGAGTGAGCTGACGAGTTTATGAGGATAAAGGGACAAGTGCTAAAATGTGTGATGAATGAGTGTTGCGTCTTGAGAGTTATGAATGTGGAACTTGTGTTTTGTTTGGGATTGAGGTAAGTTTGTTCATTTTATGGGGATTTGAGCCGTGTAGGTAGGTAAGTGTTTGATTTTGTAAAAGAGATAAAGTTGTTTGATGAATAAGGATATTATTGGTCTGATTTGTGGATATGGTTGTTAATGACTAGATTGGATTCGGCGAAGTGGTGATGTAGGTGTTGTGAATAAAGAATTGTGAATGTAAATGAGTGGTGTATGAGTATTTGTTGGCAATATAGAAACATGAAAATTGAGAGATATGAGGACGTAATATGGTTATTGATCTTGAGGAAGGAATCTTTTATGGTAAGTAGTGATATTTTGCGATTTGGGAAGTCTTGATTTGTGATCCAAGGTTATTGGTGTGTTGATTGGATTATTTCATGATCCAAGGATTTTGATGTGATTTTGTGGATAATCTATGTTGGAAATTGGGAGTACAAGAAAGTGAGTTTAGCTTATGTAAGAGTCTTCAGTTGATTAAGATAATGGTACGGGGTAACTTATAAATGATGAGTGATGTGTAATCAAGGTTGAATATTTATTAATGGTTCGAACTTATGGATTGCATGTTGAAGGATGTTGCTATTGAGCATGATTTGAGAATTTTGGTTGACAAATAATCGAGATTTGAGTAGGCAAATAACGAGAAAACAATTGAGGTACTTTAGGACAGAATGAGGTGATGATTTGGGTTGTTCATAGTTGTGTGAATATGTATATTGAGTCTAAGTATTGATGAGAATTGAAAACATGGTAACTAAATGGAACTTAAGGTGATCAATTAAGTTAAACGGTGAAAGATTTCTAGTAAAAGTGGTGTAAGAAATGAATGGTGAAACTACTTAGGCGTCTTTGTACATGTGTGATATGGTAATTGATAGTTATATTATTATATCGACGTCGGTTTTTCGGAGGTGGCGTTTTTTCGAGGGGTGTTAGTTTTGAGGAGTGTTATTTGTGAACTGGAATAGAAATTGTTAGTTGAATGTTGGTTGCATAGTTGGGAATTTGAGGTTTTAGAGAGATTTGTTGTGAAATTGGGATGAGTTTAGTTCTAATGATAATTGAGTTCATAAAGTTGTGGATCTAGTACTACCAAGTTGGTCATCCCGGTTATGAGATTAAGAGTGTGATGTATAATGCATAAGGCCCTAAGATGTTGTTATTGTTTTAGGTGATATCAATACATGTCTATGGGATTGTATAAAAATGTGATGCGTGTCAATGTGATGATCATGTTTCACACTACGGTGCGGTTGTTGGCGACGTCGCCTGTTATAGGGGGAAAAGAAATGCTTATGAAACGAATTTTGGAATATCATGTTTTGTTTTAGTCGTGTTGTAATGGCGGCCAAAAGGCCAAGATATTGTTTTAGATTCGTCTAGTAGACGACATGTAGTCACCGTTGGAAGTTATCTCTGTTGGTGTAATAGTATAGGTAAGTTTAAGACGATTTTGGGGACAATCCAGTTCTGTCAGGCACACTCGGTCGAGTGCCACTGGCTCGGCCGGGTGGCCACCCCACTTGACCGAGTGGTCATCCCAATCGACCGAGTGGTCTGCTGTGGCCCTTGTTTTGTTAATATTCGACCAAATATTGGGGGTGTACCCTTATTTTGCGGTTTATATTAGTTAACTTGTGTCGGATAAACATGCTGACCTCCTATGGATGAGACCCCGTGAATTGTTTAAGTTTGACCGTATCATGTGCCTTTTACTATTTAAGAATGTTAAGTGAAAGTTGTTAGTTTGACATGTACATGTTAGTTGTCGGTCACCAAATATTGATATCCATGTTAGTTGTCGGTCACCAAATATGTCATGTAGTGATTATTTGCATGATGGTGTTGTGGCCTTCCGTGTAAACGGAAGTGTTGATGATGGATAGGAACGGGTGTGGAAAACACATGTGTGATCATGTGGTGTATTTGACGCGGCATGTACGTGGCATGATGTTCGGAAATGGGAAATGTTGAACACGGTTGAGTCACATAACGAGAAATTTTGCATTGCTTATTTGTTTAATGGTGTCCACATATTCGTGATTTATGTGCGTGCATATGAATGTATGAGATTTGACGTGATATATTTATGTAATAATAATCGAGTTATACCCCGTGATAGATACGTATGCATATAACCGACTTGAGGGAGGAGTAAACTATGGGATTAGAGATTGGAACCGGGGTTTGACCTTGTACTTCACCTTTTTGGGAGGCTTGTAGTGTGGTATCATATCGATAGAATTTTGACTGTATGAGGTTTGATTATGGATTTGCAATAGGTAAGAGAGAGTGTGAAACCTTGAACATGAACATTTGGGCAATTTGGTAATAAGCGTATAAGAACACTTTATGAGAATTGTTAGTTGAAATTCGAGTCGAAGTTCTCTTTTAGGGGGAGTGGATGTAATAATAATTCGGAAATTTAGGAAAGATAAAGTACGGAATGTGAGAAAGTAGTGAGAGCCGAGCAAAGAACTTTGGGATGAGTACGATAAACATGTGTGGTTATTAAGAGTGATGATGACGATAAGAATCTTTATGGACTTTATGTTAGAGTAAGGGACAACGGTAATGGTGAGAGAGTACATGAGAACCAATAATGAGACTTGAGAGAAGATTGAGGAATGATTGGGAAAGGAGAGAGTGAGGCGAACTTCGGGGACGAAGTTCATTTTAAGGGGGGAATATTTTAATACCCCGATATTTTGGGATCCACAAAGGACCCTTGGGATGCGTGAGGGGACCCTTGTCTACTCGGAAGTGAATTATGACTATAAACTAGATTTAGTGGAGTTGTTATAATGTCCGCCTATAGAAGGGTCGTCTTAAAACTGTCATAACTTAAGATCTAGACATGATATTGATGTTATTCTAATTGGAGGTGATAGTTTATTCTCTTAAGATTACAACAGTAGGTCACACGCCCAAAATGACCAAGAAACGAGTGAGATATGACTATTTTACGAAAACTGGTCATTGCTGAGAACTGCGTTGTACTCGACCGAGTGGTCTGAGCACTCGATCGAGTATGTGTCACTCGGTCGAGTGAACTCTCTACTCAACCGAGTGAGATGGTCATACGGGTTTTAAGAACCCGCAAAACCCATTTCTCCTATTTCATTTTATCATCTTCCTTATCTCTCCAAATTCTCTCTCTTCTCTCTAAAACTCTCATAAACACTCTTACATGGGATTCAAGCTTATTCTAAGGAATTTTTCACCTTGCTATCCATTCCATCCACCTTGTAAGTTGAGATCTATCGTCATTCTAGTCTTATGAACCCTAATTTTTGGGGGTTTTCTATTGGGTTGCTTAATTAGTAATTATTGTTAGTATATAGGTAATTAATGGGTATTAATAAGGGGTTTTGGGTTGTATTATAGTGTAGGATGATTTTTGATAGTTATTATATGATTATTGTAGGATGAGACGGTTTTACGAGATGGATTCTTGTTGGCTTGGACTAGCTTATGGAGTATGCTAAAAGGTAGGTTAATCCTAATTGATTTCAATTATATGAATGTTTTATGTGTTGTTGTTGATATTTTAATTAGGCTCACATGAATGAAGCATTTGCATTATAACATGCTTAGTGATTAATTGCATCATTAAGGGGACAATTATGATGGTTAGGTTTTATTATAACGTGTATGTGGAAATGTGTATTAGTCTCTTGTGTTTACATAATCGTATCATATCATAATGATTGGATAATTGATGGTTAATCTCATATTGTGGGTGGAAATGCATTATAACATGAAAATGAGAACTTGTCGATATAAGTATGTTTGGCATGTTAAGATTCATAATCCATGAGATGGTAGTATAATTGGCACATTATGTTGTATGTTGCGATATATGTGATTGTGGTGGATGTTGGAGGTTGTTGGTGGAGTTGTGGCGGTTATACTCGTTTTGTAGACGTGAGGCGGTTGGGAGACCGTCTCACGCTTGGGTTGCCTCTTGGAGCTTCCCACTACAAGAGGGATATGCACATTAATGGCTTGACATATGGAGGGACGCGTGAGGTTGAGTCACGTCGTCTGGTAGGGGATCCGAGTCGCTCTCAGGCCCGGTACTACCGGTGTGTCCGGAGTACCTTTTTACGGGCTGCGGTCCGGTTGTTTTGGTTGGCGGTGCTGCAGTGCCATCAACGGGATGTGGGTACCGTGGGTGTGTCCCTAGTACCGGTGTGTTTGTTGTGGAGTGGTTATGATTGGAGACTTGTGTTTGTGCATTCATAATTGCATTTCACATTCATGTCTATTGTCTTTCGTGATTAATTGTATTATTGAAAATGACCGTGTGTGGCTATGTGTAAATTGTCACTTATTTTCGGGGTGGCCTGTGTCGATCCATATGATATTTCCGATCATATGGGGAGCAGGTTGAGTACAGGTTTTGCTTGTTGACGCGATCGGGTTTNGGTGCTGCAGTGCCATCAACGGGATGTGGGTACCGTGGGTGTGTCCCTAGTACCGGTGTGTTTGTTGTGGAGTGGTTATGATTGGAGACTTGTGTTTGTGCATTCATAATTGCATTTCACATTCATGTCTATTGTCTTTCGTGATTAATTGTATTATTGAAAATGACCGTGTGTGGCTATGTGTAAATTGTCACTTATTTTCGGGGTGGCCTGTGTCGATCCATATGATATTTCCGATCATATGGGGAGCAGGTTGAGTACAGGTTTTGCTTGTTGACGCGATCGGGTTTTGGACCGCACTTGGACTCGGAGTCGAGTAGCATATCATAGATGACATAGATGGTAGCCGACTTGTAATTTGTATAGTTCACTTTTATTCATTTGTTTACATTTATATAATTCACTAAACCGTTATTTATAATAAAGGCTTCTTGATTGTATCTCTAAAACACTACCTCGGGAAACCGAGATGGTAGTGATTCGATTATCTTGGCCGGATAATTGGGGTGTTACAGGTTTACCTGTTGCGATGGGTAATCTGGCATGGCTACACACCTTGGTATGTAGTCGATTACTGGTTATATTTGGAGTTGGAGGAGTTTTTGGTTACTATGGATGGACTTGTATGGTTTATGTATATCTTATATTCATTATTCAGTTGACTGATCCCGTTTATTGTTTTCGAAACTGTGGTGATCCATTCGGGGATGGTGAGCAGTGAGACTTTTCATGTTTAGTATGGATGTTGTCTTGGTGTGTCTGCGGGTTTGGAGAGGTCACGTGACATAGAGTTGGTCGTTAGGCGATAATAATTCCACTAGTTGTATTTCATATTTTGCATAGTTGAGTTGTTCACCTTTTGTTTTCCGTTATAAGTTGTAAAGGATTATTAAACGTTCTTTTATGGTCTTTTTAATATACATACCTCGGGCAACGGAGATGGTAGAACCCTTGTCTACTAGGGAAGGTCTTGTTAACGCTCCTTGGTAGATGGGGGTGTTACAGTTACAACTTAAGTCATTTCCGCCTTGTGTTTTGTCATTTCTAAACCTAATTCTGTACCTCACAAATCTTCCCATTTCTTACTACCCCAATCATAACTGAGCTATGGACCTTATTCGGGGAGAACGTTAACCTATGCCCGGAGTCATCGCGTGGAGTCGTCGCCGTCATCGGCATCTGTGTGTCTTCAGGGTAAGTTTGTGAGTATTTGTTAATTGTTTTAGATCAGTTTTGTTAGCATAGTAATAGGGTATAATTGTGTTGTAGGAGACGATGTGGGTTCTTGCTAAGCATGATGTGATTGATGCATTGCTATGGAATAGCGAAAAGGTAGGGTTTCCCTACACAGTTTAAGTTATTATTTGATTGATTTGTAGTCCTTATGATTGTCTTAATGTAGAAATCTTATAGCATAGATACAATTGTCTTGTGATGGTTATGGTGACGGTGTAAGAGTAATTTTCAATGTTGATTGTGGAGCCATCATCGGGAATGGTCTTAACCCCCTTGTTCGCCCCTTGTGATTCCCGTTACAAGGGAGATGTGCACATTAATTACTTGAGTACGATCGTTGCGATAAGCGGGGCTGAAGTGACGAGGCTGCGGTCTGTCACTGACGGTGTAGATTACCTGTTACGATGGGTACCGGATTGGTTGAGGTGTGCTAGTGGTGTTGGTGTTAAGTAAGTGTACCTGCATTTGTTATTATTTACTTGTGTAATTCTTGCCTTGTACTTTACGTATTTCTATTACTGACCTTGTGTGGCGTATTGTGGTGTTCTCTTTGTTGTTTGTATCTGCGGTGATCCATTGATGTGGTTGAAATGGTGAGCAGATGGACCTTTCAGGTGTTTGTGGTCGCTGCGTTCTGGATGTAACTGCTGGGCTAGGAAGATCACGTGACATTGTGTTAGTAGTCAGACGATAGTAGTTCCACCAGTTGTAGCGCAAATGTATAAGTGTTGTAGTTCCACCAGTTGTAACTCAAATGTATAAGTGTTGTAGTTCTTCTTTTAGTGGTTCCATTATACCTTGTAAACGAAGTATTAAATATTCTTTTATTGTCTATTTGATATACTTACCTCGGGCAACCAAGATGGTAACGCCCTTACTTTATATGGAAGGTCTTGTTAAAGCCCATTGGTAAGTGGGGGTGTTGCAAGTTTAGTTGACAATTTTGTCGCGCTTATTATTGTCAATTTGGTATCTTTTTGTTATAAAGAGAAGGGTTTGAAATAAGAAGTAGGAGAAGAAAAAAAATACAAAGGCAAAAAATCAGAAAAACAAAGAAAAAAATACAAAGAAAAAAATGTTGAAAAAAAAGAGAGATTTTGATAAGAAGTTAGATGAGTCCTATATTTTTTTCATTGTTAACTTACGAGTAGTCGGTTTTGGTGTGTTAGATGAGATTTGTGCCGCATTTGCACCGCTTCTATTTCATATGTTGGGTTTGTTAGGTGGAATAAGCTTATTATTTGGTTACGGTCGTACTAGCTTGGCTATAACCTCCATATTTCCAAATTGTTTTGCCCTTTTTTACCCATTTACCTCACCTCACACTATATGTAGGCCCTCGACATGTGTTTTGGTCCTTTTTGGGTTGAATGCATATGTACAGTTGGTAGAGATCGATATCATGTTATATTGCATGCATGTTCTCATAGGCCGCAGTTAGGTGAGTGGCTTTATTTCTTTCTATCTTACAATATACTCACCATGTTCTTTAGATGAGTGATGAGCGACCCGTGAGAGTCTGACATATATGAGTCTTGCAAGGTTCACGGCTCAGTATTCTTGTCATTGACTTAACTCGTTTGCACTTGATTTAATATTATACTGCTTATTTGTTGCACTAAAGTGGTTTAGGCGAGTTAAGAGTGTAGCTAGCTCTGAGCTGTATAACATTCCATTAGTCCCCGCCCCTCTTCTGTCATCTATCTATTCCTTGCTTGGAAACAAGCAAGGGTTTGGTTTGAGGAGGTTTAATGTGTGCATTTTATATTCACTTTTATTACTATTTTGGCACACATTTCTATGCACATTATATTCTCTTAGGAGCTATTTCACGTCAAATTCTCCACATTTGCTACTTCGGTGTATTCGCATTGGTTTTGTAGGAAATAACACTTTGTTGCGCATTTTGAGTCGATTCTCAAGAACATGGAGATTTAAAAGAGCTATAGATTGGACTTTCTACTGCTAAGGAAACTTATCGTACATTTGAAGAGGGTAAGGGTTGAATTAGAGCCGTACTTGGTAATTAGTGATAGTTTGGAGTGATATAATGAACTTCACATTACTATTGCCTACTTTGAAGAGCCATAACTCGAGTTTTACAAATGATAATCAAGCGATTCAAATTTTATGTGAAATCTTATTCTGTTAGCTTTCCAACGCCACCGAAAACACTCGATTTTCCCAAGTAACAAAGAAATGGCGGCCGCTTGAAGTTCAGTGCGCATTACAAGAAATGCGCAAAGACACATGGTCGATCGACAAGTGTTTTTGGTCGATCGACAAGTGTTTTTGGTCGATCGACTAAGTTCAACTCGACAGCTTTGATTAGTCAACTTAGTCGATTGATTAAAGATATTTATCATACATTTTAAACCGTGGCTTTGACCCATTAGTTACTTAATTACTCTAACTTTTGGACTTAGTATTTAAACTAGTTTTACTAAACATTTTAGGGCATCTTTCTCTACTGCTAAAAAACATTTTAACCTTGCTTTTGCTCTAAACTTTTGGATCTGAAACTTGTAATCTTTCTCCTTTCATTCGGTAATCAATTAACCTTCGTTCTTCTTTTAATCTTTCTTCTCATTTACTTTTATCTTTTAATATCGTTTATTTTATGTTTATTAATTCTTGTCTTTTGCTTATCATGTTTAAATCGATCATCATACTTGTTATTGTTATCATGAAATTAAATATGCGTAGCTAAATTGTTTTATTAGGATTTAGGGGAGCCATGATTTTGAGACGGTCTTAATTAGATTTTTAGATCTGGATAATTATTGTGTTTGAATTATTAATTGCCGCCTTTAGTTTTGGTTAATTGGTTAAATGCATGTAACTAGTTGGCTAATTTGGTAAACTCCGACCTAGATCGAGATATTGGAGAGAGTTAGACTTGGTACAAACATTAGAGTGCCCTAATAAGTGCGAGAGCCCGTTAGAAGCATTCTAGGTCGAATAGCGGGCCGAGAGGACATTTTCACTACCCTTCAGACCGTAATTTAACCGATCTTTAACCCTTACCTTTGACCGTTGTTAGACCATGGTAAACCGACAATCCTAGCTATCTCTCCTTATATTTTTAGACTTATTTCTTACTCCTTATTTCTCTTTCCTTCACTACTCTTAGTTTGGCAAACAAACAAAATAACCCCCGGATTTGTTACTTAACAAGACTTTAGTTGGCAAGTAGAACGCACTTTAGTTTCCCTATGGATACGATCCCGATTTTTCTAGCTATATTAGTTAGAGACCAGTTGGTTATCTGTGATAGGCGTGCGATTTAGCTTGTAAACTAGAATAGTCAACTTTGACCACCCGTGTTCGATCCATGCAAGCCTCGGCCTTCACGCCATCATTGTTGGTTTTGTATTGTCTTATTATCGCTTAATTATTACAATTCGTTTCAATAGTTATTGTAATGTATTGTTGTAATTATTGTACTTTGTTTCTAGTCATGTAATTTGTACTTCAAACATGGGTCTTACTAGTCCTTTATTTTGAGTCAAGTTTGTTTATGAAAACCTTTGTTTTAGTAAATTAAACCAGACATGTTTAATTGGTTAAAGCGAAGCGATTGTGCAATAATTGATAAGAAGGCCAAGGACAAGTCTATGTGAGCCATGGCCTCCTTTTTGGCACGATTTCCAACGTCTAAGTAGGGTGTCTAGGCTACTTGTGTCATGAGTTGGTCTTTATCTTAACAATTGTAATTAGATCGAGTTGTATCTTTAATTCAATTGTTTGCGCATCGATCGGAAAGTTTGCCCGAGTTGTAATAGTGTAGCTTCCTAACGGCTCCCCCATTCCCATCTAAGCCATGTTTGTGATTGTTTGCTTAGTATATTTCAAATCAACTCACATGCTAAATAACTTAGACAAAGTAGATTAGATGCATTTAACGATTAGAAACTATGCTCACATGTTAGGATCAAAAATGGTGTTTTCACTTCCATACAAGCGATCGTAGTCCTATCCAATTAGCCATCGTAGTCCTTAGTAGAAGCCGTTATTTACAATGGGTGAGGGTGATTGTTTTATTAACGAACTTCTCATCATGTACTTTCACATCGAACCCAAATTCTTTTCAAAATGGCTTCCGAGCTTTCCTTAAAACTTAGTAGCGACTCTAAAACGTTTTCCAAAAACCCGTGGATCTGTATTCCCTCATCCACAAGATGATTAAAAAAAAGATGTAATACGTGAACAAAATAATGTATATAAAGAGAAAATTTTATTATCTTATTATTTTGTATTTCACACCTTATATATTTTTTTTGTCAATAATATCTTTAGAAAGTAAAGATACTAATAATTAAATTAAGTTAAATTAATTTATTTTAAGTTAAGTTCAATTCCTATAAGTTAGGCCATGTTCTTTTAAACTTAATTTTGCTAAACTTTTACGAATTGAATTTATAGGATCTAAATTTTTCTGAATTGGACTTATAGTATCTGAATTTTTCTGAACTTATAGGATCTGAACTTTTCTGAATTGAACTTATAAGATCTGAACTGAACTTATAGAAGCTAAACTTTTCTAAAGTGAACTACTTAAGGTTCTGAAATTAGCTTAAATTAATTTAACTTAACTTAATTATTATTATCTTTATTTTTTAAAGATATTATTGACAAAAAAAATATATATAGGATGAAATACAAAATAAGATAATAAAATTATCTCTTTATATACATTCTTTTGTTCACGTATTACATTTTTTCTTAATCCTTTATTTCCATCATATCCTTTTTCGTATCTCTTTCTTTTTCATTTCCATCTTCCTCGCCAAATATTTCTCCTAATAAATGTAGTTGTACATCTAATCTTATTAAAGATTACTGTAAGTTACAAAATTCTAGGATGTTTAATATGAGTCTTCATTTTCATAACTATAAAATGATTATCTACTTAGCTTGAAGGCATAATTAGTGTATGGTATTTAACTTAATTATATATGTATGATATATTGATATGTAACTAATTAATATAACAATAAAATATGTGAGAGGGAAACTCATATATTAGCATTAAAAGAATAATTTATTTTATATATAAAAGTGGATCGTCCCACGGTTTAAGAATGTCTTCTTTTATAAATTATGTTAATTTTTATTAATTAGTAGTTAACGAGTCTAACATAAATGATTTAATACTCCGTATAATCTCTATACTATAAAAACTAAAACATTTAGAGAGATGTGATTGACTCCTGAGTTTAAAGGATGGAAAAAATAACTTTTTTTTGTAGGCCCCCCCATGTTTCAATTATCAATCTCTATACTATAATAGCTAAAACATTTAGAGAGATATGATTGACTCCCGAGTTTAAAGGATGGAAAAACAACTTTTTTTGTAGGGGCCCCCATGTTTCAATTATCATTTTAATTATTGCTTTATTTGAAGTTTCTACAAATTAGTACAATTGCTTGATTTCATGAGTAACACACTCATATATTTAATTATACTCTTATCGTATGATTTTAGTGAATAGAAAAAATTAGTGATATAATTATACAAAATAAAAATTTCTACAAAATAAAAAACTTACAAAAAAAGGAATAAATCTTAATAACCAATATTGTTTTAATATGGTGAAAAATAATCAATATCAAATCGCTCATTCATTTCAGTAATCATATTATTCCATTAAAAAAATCGTTTAAATAAAATGTAAAAAAAATTATATTAAATATTGAAAAAAAATATTACTCAAAAATTATTATGATAAATACAACATAAAAGTTAAAAAAATTTAAAATAAAAACCATCATTCTGAAATAGAATGATTAGGATTCCTAAGTAAATCGATTATTTTGCAAAATTGCAGAGATAAAAAAGTACGGTAAACTTTAAAAAAGAAAAACATTTATAGACAAAATCATTAAAATAAAAAACATTTTCGTATGTCCTAATCTAAAAATCAACCCGTGCATTTTTTTGCACGAGATTAAAATTAGTAAGTTAACTTAAAGTTTCTGAACTAAATTTACAGGATCTGAATTTTTCTGAACTGAACTTTAATTTTGCTGAACTTTTCTGAACTGCAGTTATCGGATCTTAACTTCTCTAAACTTATAGGATTTGAATTTTTGTTGAACTTTTCTGAACTGAACTTGGTTTTGCTGAACAGTTTGAACTGAACTTAAAGGATATGAACTGAACTGGCCTAACTTTTCTAAACTAAACTTATAGGATCTGAACTGAAATTAAATGAGGTGACTTTAAGTCAAAAGAACAAGGCCTTAATTTCAGAAAAGTTTACCTCCTATAAATTCAGTTCAGATTCTAACAGTTCAGTTAAGAAAAATTCAAATCCTATCAATTTAGTTCAGTTCATATCTAAAATTCAGATCTATAAATACAGTTCCGAAAAATTTAAATCTTAGAAATGCAGTTTAAAAAAGTTCAACAAAATTAAGGGTAAAATAACATGATCTAATCCTAACAATATAAGAATTATGACAAAAAATTTGTCCAGGCTAATTTTTGCAATCCAACCCTAAACAACACTTTAATCCTCGTAGTTTCCAACAAGAAATCTAACGGACTTGGATTTTCCCTCCACTTTCTTCCTACTTCACGAAATAAAGTAATAAAAAATCTGTCTGAAAAACTAGTGTTTTGTCTTTAAGCATTTCCTGAAGGATACAATACCCAAAATTGTGTTGAACGAAAAATGGCATTTCCTGCAACATTGCGATCTTCTTCCCCAATTTACAATTTACCCCTAAAAACTTCATCCATTTCATTGCCCTTTAATTGCAAACCCTTTTCTATCTCCTTCAACTCCAATTACAATCGCTTCAACCGTCTCTCTATTCAATCATCAGCTTCTCCTTCTGGTACTTTCTCTACGCCTCTTTTTTGCTTTACTCAATTTCAATTTCGATTGTTTGACTTTCAATTTATTTGATTGTTCTTAGTTCTTACTACGTTTGTCTTTGAAATTCGGCGTGTTCTGGTGATGGGTTTTTGGTTGATCGGGTTTTTCAGCTTAGTTGAATGATTAAGCCCGACATTGTATGATATTTTATTCAAGTTCTTAAATTTTATGGTTTTGAAAAAAAAATTACCCTAGTACCTCGGAGGTTCCCTTTGCCCTACAATGAGCAGGATTTGGCCATATGGGGTTGGGTATACGCAGCCTTTCTCAGTTTCTCCTGTGTAAGTAAACACAGAGAGACTGTCTCCAAATAGCACATAATGAAAACTGCATTGAGAATTGTCGTCTGGTAAATGCTACGGAGCACTTCACATTAGAAAGGCATTTAAGAAAAACATCACCCTACTGTCTAAAAGACGTCCACAAAGAAAGGGTGTTTGTATGTACACAGCCTTGCCCCTCTGTTAAGTTAATGCAGAGAGGCTGTCTACCAATGACGCACAATGAACATTGTGTCAAGAAATGTATCCGATCATGGGAGCTAAACTTGTTGTTGGACCGTCATATTGCATAATAGGATTTTAACTTTAACAGCAGTTTTAGTTTTAGTTTAGTGTTCTGACACTATCCTTGATTTTTGAAGAGAAGGAAAATGGATGTTTTTTTTCATGTATTTGCACGAATATATAAACATATTAGGTACGAAATGGATTGTTCGAGGAAGGTGTCATCTTTGAGTTTTGATAGTAGAGTTACTTGAATGATTGTTTCGCTAGTTAGATCTCAGTGATTACTCACATTCTGGCTTCAGTCGACAACATGCCATGGAGTTCATCGGCCTTCATAGCCAAACTTTTAGCCAATTGAAGATATTCTTGATGTTCAAAATTTCTCGCTGCTTTGGACGTGCAGAGCATGCACTTAATCTGGTCCATGGCCTATGATACCCAAAAGTTTTTTATCAATCAATTTCATCGAGCTCTACGTTTATTAGTTATTAAGGATACGCTTCACGTATTCCGCTCACATATACGTCTTATTTCTCCGTTTGCTCTTTTGAGTTCTCCGCTTCTTTGCTTGTTTAGTGAAGTTCATAAGTAGGACCAGCCTCTTCATATATCGTCATTTCAGAATTATTTGTGAAGGTTAGGGGGGAATACTTACCTCCTTTACGTCCTAAGCTTTAAATAGGCAAGATTTTCATCATTATCCCTGCCAAATTTGAATTTCCGTATTTGTGTAAATCATCTCTACCAAAATTAAGACAATGCACGAGGGTGTAAGTGCTCGATGGACTTGAAGTTTAAGATTGCATAGTTCTTCCTCAAATTATGTCTAAAAGTTGAGGATTCAATATATAGTATTATTTGTGTAAACTCACATAGTATTTGTTCTGGTGTGCCATTATTTATCATAGTATTCCAGACTTGCTGATTATCAGAAGTGAATCTGTGTGGTTGTGCCATTATTTATCATAGTATTCCAGACTTGCTGATTATCTGAAGTGAATCTGTGTGATCGGTGTTTTTCACTAACTAAAATCGTTATTGTTTATTTGTTGTGTGAAGTTTCAGCAGTACCTGCTGGGGGCTTGGCACCAGCAATATCTCTCACTGACAATGCTTTGAAACATTTACGAAGGATCAGATCTGACCGGGGTGAGGATGTGTGCTTAAGAGTGGGCGTGAAACAAGGTGGATGTTCTGGCATGTCCTACATTATGGATTTTGAGAGCAGAGATAATACAAAGCCAGGTGACTCTGTGATCGAGCTCAACGGATTTACCATTGGTGAGTTATGGCTGACTCTCATCCTATTCCCATTGACCAATCTTTAGATATTCTTCTAAGAGTAATTGAGGACTCAGAAAAGGGATAAAGTTTTGACGTACTAAAGTAAATTCTATTTTGGTTATCTGAACACAATCATGCACCATGCACATTTGGAAGTAAGAGGGATTGAAGTTCCCGTTGTTTAACATAGAATGCACAAAGGTTCTTAAGAGCTTGTTTGGATTGGGGGATTTGGAGGGAAAGGAAGGGGATGGGGAGCAAGGGAAATAAAATTCCTTGTTTGGTTAGAAAATAAGAGGAAGGAAATGGAAAGGAGACGGATATGGAGGGATCCATTTTCCTCCTCAAGGCAAATCAAAATCCCTCCATCATAGGAAAGAATTGGAGAGAAATTGTATCCACACACTCATACTCCATTCCTCCACCCCTTCTCTCCCCTCCCTTTCCTATGGTGGAGGGATTTTGATTTCCCTTGGAGGAGGGAAAATGGATCTCTCTAAATACCTCCCCCCTCCATTTCTCTGTCCTCATTTGCCCAAAAAAGGGATTTTATCCCTTCCTCCTCCTCGCCTTCCATTTCCTTTTCGGGTATTGACATGCATTGTACACCATTTTATAAAATACATGTTGAACTAGTAGCTTGCACCTTGTGAATGATTACACTACCGTTTAATGGTTTTTTCATGTGCCCTAATCAATAATTTGGTGCATAAGGAGGTAGATTGGTTGTACTCTTACAAATGTGCCACATACGAATTCTTATACTATATGTTTATATCATAAAACTCTAGATCTTGTTTAGATACCAAAATAGGAGGGGAAGGGAGGGGAAGGGGGTATGAGTGTTCGGATACAATTTCCCTCCAAATTTTTCCTATGTTGGAGAGATTTTGATTTGTCTTGGAGGAGGGAAAATGGATCCCTCGAAATCTCTCCCCTCCATTTTCATCCACCCTTATTTGTTATCCAAACAAGGTATTTTAAATCCTCTACTCTTCCTCTCTTTCCTTTCCCTCCAAATCCCCCCATTTAAACACACCCTAAGGTTGTGTTTGGATTGGGAGATTTGGAGGGAAAAGAAAGTGAGGGAGATTAAGAAATTTAAAATCTCTTGTTTGGATAGCAAATAAGGGTGGAGAGAAATGAAGGGGGAAGGATTTAGAGGGATTCATTTTCCCTCCTCCAAGGCAAATCAAAATCTCTCCACAATAGGCAAGATTTGGAGAGAAATTGTATCCACACCCCATTCCCCGTCCCCTTCTCTCCCTTTCCCTTCCCTCATTCCCCCTCCCCTTCCTTTCCTTCCACAGTTGCTATCCAAACACACCCTGGTGTGTTTGGATAGCAAAAGTGGAGGGGAAGGGAAAAGAGATAAGAGAAAGGGAGGTAAGGGAAGGGGAGGGCAAATGGGGTGTGGGTGTTTGGATACAATTAAGAGTATCATGAAAGTTCTTTGTCCCTTGTCCTTTAGATAAGCGATCATTGCATCTGATGTAAGATACCGGATTTGCACATGTTTTTCTCCTATTATATAATTAATTCATCATTTTTGGATGCCAATATGCTTAGTCTCATATAGTCATTTGAGAGGAACTAGCCTTATTATCCTGACAACTTGTTTTCTTTTTTTGGTTGTATTGCAGTATGTGATCCAAAGAGCCTCCTATTCCTCTATGGAATGGAGCTAGATTACAATGACGCACTTATTGGTGGAGGCTTCTCGTTCCAAAACCCTAATGCCTCGAAAACTTGTAGCTGTGGAAAATCTTTTGCTGCTTAGCTTGAAACGCTTATAAGTGTGTATTTAAAACTAAAGTCTACAATGGCGCTTTTTTCCCTCAAGTATTGTGATACATACAAAAAGTGTTTGCTCTGTTGGGTTCGCCAGAAATGGATGAAACATCAAATGTCATGTATTCATAATATATTAATATGTACTTCTATTAATTTTCTTACTGTTATGTTATTTTTATTTTTTATAATCAATTTCACTATCAATGGCTTGCTCCCTCTATTCCATTTGATTCTATGTATTTGGGGATAATGTGAGGTATATTTCAATCAAATGTATAGAATTATACAAATTCTTATTTCAGACCGTCTGAAACAATAAGACGGACCAAACCAACCCATTTTTCACTAAACGAATCAGGCTCAAATCAGATTGGAGTGGAAATGCATTAATGAGCCGACATTACTAAGCCTACTTGTGTATTTTTTTAATAGCCAACAGTACAATTCATTAATGCTAAATCCGCACTACGTCAATCAGTCTTATATTTGTTCTTCCATGCATACAAACTGACCTAATTCCTTCTTCATCAAAACCAACAATAAACAATACAATTACAAAAAAAAACTCTTATATTTCTTCATAAAACTCTTATATTCATCACACAATAAATCTTTATTTTCACATATGACGATCTATGTCTTCATAAAACCGTCTTAATTTCGGTCTTTCTCAGAGAATGGAGTCGAATAATTGTGGTGAGATTATCATTGTAGAGAACGAATTCGAGGACATTGTTGAGGCGGACTCTCATGTCGTAGGTAATAACGATGATGTGATCAATGTGCGTAGTAATGATGGTGAGTAACATACATTAATGAGATCTTTGAATAAACTTGTATGCATGGTAGTGATTATTTATACAAATCATTTTGAACGAATTTGATGCATGAAAGTAGTTTGAATGAATGAATTTATTGTGTGATGAATTATGTGTGTTTAATGTATATATCGTAATCAATTATTTGGATTTGTTCTTAACATGTAGGGTTTTAAGTTGTTTTTGTGTACACTTTTTTTCTAAAGTATTTGTTATTTTATTGTCTTTTTTTGTTATTCAATCATTGCATTCAATGTGATGAAGATATTTATTCGATGTCATATGATTGTGATGATCATTGGGGCATTAATATTGTTTTTTCATTGGACTGTTGCATTTAATCCACTTTCTGAAATATATGTCACCATTTCTGCCTTATATGTCTGATGAAATAGTTGAATCCTCGTTATAACTATTAAGACTTGTTTCATTATGTTACCACATTATCCAATGATTGCTTTTAATGCATGTACTATGATGATCTCATGATTAGAGCATTAATATCACTTTTGTGATTTTAGTAGTTGCATTAAATGCGTTCTTTGAGACATATGTTAGCACTTATGAGTCAATTGTGTGGTGAAATAGTTATGTTAGTACTTATAGATCAATTGTTAACATATCGTATAATTATGTTAGCACTTGTGGCTAAACTGTGTAGATATTGTTGACAGGCTAATCGTATACCTACCAAAGATAACCAACTGGTCTCTAACTAATGCAGCTAGGGAAGTCGGGATCGTATCCACAGGGAGACAACTATGTTCTAAAAGTCAGCTTAGAATTTGTCTGGGTAACTGAAATGAGGTTTGATTTGTTTGTTCATCTAAACTAAGGCAATAAATAAAGGCAAGCAAACAATAAACGGGTTTAAAAACAATATAAAAGGAACAGTCAGGATTACCGGTTCACCACGGTCAATAGTGTTCAGAAGGCAAAGGTCAGAGATCGATAACGTAAATAGTCAGAAGGGTACTGAACAGTTCCTTTCGGTCAACTATTCCCCTAGAAAACCAAAAAGGTATTCCTATCGTTCACAACTAGATCTCACCTTAATCAATCTCGCAATCTAGATCAAGGCTTAACAAATTAACTAACCGATCACGTGCACATAATCAATTAATTACGGTAAAAGATGTGATTAGCAATTCTAATACAGAACGAAACAGATCCAAAACCAAACAACATCACATTACTAGACCATGGCTCCCCTAAACCCTAGCATTAGAGAATTAGCTACGTATGTTGAAATCTACTAAGGAAATAACGAATAAAGCAATTGAATTAAACATAACTAGAACGACGGGCAAAATCAAGATTCAAACGAAACGCTAGAAAGGAATAGAGAAGAACACTACGAGAAGAGAAGAAAAATTCAAATGAAAGAACAAACGAAGATTAATTACCGAATTAAGGCTGAAAGATTATAAATTACAGATCTCAAAATAAATGTAACAAAGTAACGTCTAGTGCTTTTTTCAGAAATTAAGATATGTCTTCTCACTGTTTTCCCCCTCTCTTAAGTACCTCCAAAAGTCATTTGACCTAAAACATCCACTAATGGGCCGAGTTAAACAAGCTTACAGCTCGGCCAGAACAAAAACAGTCGATCGACTGTCTCAACTTAGTCGATCGACTAAAACAGAAGTGAGAGCGGTCGATCGACTACCACAACTAGTCGATCGACTAAAACAGAGATGCAAACGGTCGATCGACCATCAACATTAGTCGATCGACTAAAATCTAGACAAAGCAGCTCCAGTCTTCACTCCATCCGAGTCTGTGCTCCTCCGTGCGCATCCTAAAATGATAGTTTCCGAGCTCTAACTCTCCTGATCTCCTAAATGCGGCTCCGAAGACAAGTTTAGGCTTGTTTCTACCAAGTCCGACTCATTCCTGCAACAAATACAAAACGAACCAAAGTAGTCTATTCGGGGGAAAGCGGTAGCAAGATGCTACTAGTTTGCATAGAAATGCGTGCTAAAATAGTGTAGAAACTCTATGAAAATTGTACGCATCAATTGTATAATTATGTTACCATGTTTTGTTTGTTCGTAGTCATTGATGCTTCAGGATCTTTAGTGGGTGTTGTGGCTGAGAAGTGGGAGGATTTGTACGAGTTATACAAAAAGCATTCTTAGGCAATTGGTTTTATCATTAGGAAAAGCGGACTTCGTAGGGCTGATGTTCCGGGAGCCCCTGAATTTGAGAGATACTTTGTTTGTTCTTGTGAAGGTCAGCATGACAATGGAAAGAACAAAGAGGCAAGTATTTCGACAAATGGCCAGGGGAGGAAACATGTTAAGACCCGATGTTTCTGCAAAGCTGATGTAAGGGTCCAAGTGAATAAACAGGGAGCATGGGAAGTGTGGAGCCATGTTCGTGAACACAATCATCCGCTAACTCCACTAGATTGGCAGCATCACCATCGTTCTGAGAGGAAAATTACAGATGCTGAGGGTGAGTTTATTGAGGTCATGACGGAAGCTATGGTCCTGCCTACCGTGCAGTATAGGATTGCAGCCCAAACCGCTGGTGATGAAGGTTTGGTGGGGCACACAAAAAGAGACCACATTAACTTTGTTCATAGGCTTAAGATGAAGAAAATCGAGGGTGGTGACGCGTCAACACGAATGACTTTGTTGGCGAGTAGATAAGCGGAGGATCCTGTTTTTTTTTTTTTCCGTGTTCAGTTTGGTGACGATGGTAGGTTATGTAATGTGTTTTGGCGTGATTCTATGATGAAAGAGGATTACTTGTTATACCATCAGGTTGTCATTTTCGACACCACGTATCGAACAAATAGGTACAACCTCATATGTGGTGCATTTGTTGGTAT